>JACEVL010000025.1:1002131-1094631 GCA_020284085.1 Aporrectodea caliginosa
TAGAATGACAAGGAGTGGGAGGGGCAGTGACTATGAGGAGGAAGATGACAACGAGGAGGACAAGGAGTAGGTGGAGGAAGAGGAGAAGAAGGAGGAGGAGAATGAAAGGGAGCGGAAGACTGCGTAGGAATAGGAGTATGATAGATGTGATATTTTTCTTGTGAGCTGCACGGATTTAACGTGTCGTAACCGATCCAGCGTACTGCGACCATGATCCGACGACAGTCCGTCCTCCTCCTTGTTCTTCTCTTTCTCTTTTCTACGACCTCCATAATACACCGACGGGGCAATACAGACTCCGCAGACGCTCAATGCCCGAACAAAGCCCCGTCGGCGCCTTGCCCTGCAGGTCGGCAGCCGTTCGGGCGACGGGCGCAGTTGGCCTCAGACCGTGCCGCGGCTAAGGACCGCCGACTGCATTGTTAGCGCAGCGACGGACGACAATTAAGACATCGACGGAGGACAGACGCGCAGCCGGCAATTAGGCTCCGTCTGGGGCAGGCCGAGAGCGATCGACGACGACGGTAAGCAGCGACCGACCGAGGAGGGCCCTTCCACCGTCGCCCGTGACGGATTTTCTTCTTGACTTGATCGGGACAAAATGCCCGTGCGGTAGACGCTTCCGTTGTGCGATCTGTTCTCATGTCATGACGGACTGACAGGCGGATTGACTGCGCGGTGATGGAGGAGACATAGAGAGAGTGGAGACCCTGAGGGGCTGAAGGAGACAGCTGATGATGATGATTGACAAATTGGCGGCGATTCCGGAGACGTAGACGATACGTTTAGCAGACAATTAACACGAATCACTGCATTCCGTCGGCGTATAGTCGTTTTCGGCTTCTTTTGCGGCCGTGGAGTCGCTTTCAAGTAGGAAATGCCGTGACGCAGCCATGCATGACGCAGGTCATGACCTTTGGGAGCCCAACCCATTAGGACTACATATTGCGTAACGCCTATTTTACTGGTTTCGTCTATCTCTTTATGTCTCTACCGCTATCGTTCTTTCTATCTGTCTCTCTCCGTCTCTGTCTGTTTGTGTGTGCGTGTGTGTGTGTGTGTGTGTGTGTGCGTGTGTGTGCGTGTTTGTGCTTGTGTGTGTGTCGCTCTTTCTTCGCTCGTTCTCTCTTCGTATGTCGTTCTTTCTGAAGGTGTGGTTAAATAAACAATTTTTTAGGTTTCTGTTATTTTACTCTCATCTTATATTCTTTCTCTGTTCTAGCGGTATGAGTTTTTTCTCTCTTTCACTTTCCTTTTTGGCTCAATTCTCTGTTGTCCACTCTCACTCTCACTCTTAATCTCCGTCTATTTGTCTGTCTGTCTGTCTCTGTCTGTCTGAATGACTGATTAAATGGCTGATTAATTGATTAATCCACTTACTAGCCGACCGAGCGTTAGACTGACTTACTTACTTAGAATTTTAATAATAATGTTTTGCTGATTAAGTGACGGAATTTCTGCGTATCTTTGCGAACAGGTTTCGACAGAAGCAACAAGTGGACAGAGAAGATAAAGGAGAGGATGGCAAGAGAAAAGACGAATGAAGATAAAATTATGCTCAATGTTATCAAATGAACTGCAGAACTATAGGCGCTCCCTTTCCATTGGCTGTCTCTTGAGCAGACGACACGCTCGTCACTTGTGGCGTCACCAAGGCGCAGTTGGCCATCCGACATTTAGTAATGACGTCATGATCTAAAGACGCCGGTTACACGTCACGTACTTTGACGTCAGCCTCTGTGACGTCTGAAATTCTGAATGACGTCGTTGTCCACTTTGTAATTTAATTTCTTCGAAAGGCCAGTTGTAATTGTAGTCGCAAATTTTTATAGCGCCAGTTTATAGAAATCCTCTTCTCGGAGACGCCAATATGTGATCCGATGGATGTCTGAAGTCACGAAACTCTCAGCGTCCTGATGACAAGATCATCACGCACACGAAAGAATTCATGACATTGTCATCGTCGTTGTTGTCACCATGCGTATCGTCATCGTGTCTGACATGATCATCGTCATCATCGTTTTTAATATGTTATAATTTGATCAAAAGAATGCACTGGAAGAAAATCAGTCTCTTTATTTCTTAGGTTTGTTAGAATTATTAAATAATTATTATATCGAAGAACAATTAATTGGCCAGTGCATCAGAACACTACACGTGCATAAAGGTCTCAAGAATCTAACAGGAGACATCTAACAGGATGACAAGATCATCACACATGAAATTAGATGACTAGATCAGATAGGATCAGAATCTAACAGGAGACTAAAACAAGATACTCGCTTTACCATTAAAAAGTATTACAGGGAGCTATTAACTGAAGTTACTGGCTAATAGGAAACGGCCAAGATGTCTGTCACTGTGGCGTCCCGTTCCGTACCAAACATCCATAAGTGTTATGAATTGAAAGCGACTAGCGAGCGCATCCGATCTTTTGCATCGGTTCGGGAGGCAGGACGGGTCCTTAATAAAGGACACCTGCACGATTGAGAAGCACGTTTCCTGCTATTAAGGAAACTTTTATCATTATCCTTATCATTACTGCAACAAGATGATCCATTCGTACAGGTCGAGTACTCTCGAGTGGCTTTGCTTGCAAGGATCTGACGTTTCCATTTGGCAACATTACTTTTGGCGCATCAGATAGAAGACCGACCGACCGACTCGAATGTTGGCAACCATTAGCAATGAAGGTAACGCAACTGTTTCCGCATATCATTATAAACTCTTCGGAGACCTAGTCCTGGGAGTTAAAGGCTGAGACAGTGCATATTTTAACTGTTTAACTACTGGGACAAATGTCCCAGTAGTTTTAGGATATGTCCCAGTAGTTTTAGGATATGTCCTAGTAGTTTTGGTGATTTGTCCTAGGTAATACTCTAATTTCATAACATTGGAATTACAGTAGGAGACTTTGTCCCACTACATGTAGTCAGCGGCGTAATAAACGGGGGTAGTGTGTGAAACAAAATCATCACGAATAGTCGGATTTATTGTGTGTATGTACCCTTTTTGGTGGAAAACACTCGTTACTACCCCCCCTCGAAAAATTTCTGAGAAAGTTGTTACTACCCTTCGAATTATAGTGCCTAAACGATCATATATATATATGTGTATATATATATATATATATATGTAGAGGAATATAGGAGGCTTCTGACAATTGTCCTTCTCGAAAAAAGGGGAAAAGCAACAAAAAAAAGTCATCAGAAATTTTCGCGGAAGTAATCAAGAGAATTTTCCGTCAGACTGTTGTCCACGGGCGCAACGGGAGCACACGAACCCTACTTACCGGTCCCAGTAGTCCAAATCCGTTAAAATATGCACTGCTATGAGAAGACCTAGTCCTGGGAGTTAAAGGCTAGGTCTTCTCATTCTCAGCTCAAGCGCAACCGAGGTACATGTATCTAACTACGGGACAGCTGAAATTGTAATAGGCCTCGCAGGCTAGGCTGGCTAGCACAATTATATCTGTATAAACATTCTCAGGGCCTTCTCATGTATCACGTTGTATGCTTAATCTGAGACCCGCTGTAACTGTTGTTACTTGTTACACTCGAACTAAAACAAATAAAAAATGTACTCTGATGTTCTGGTCACTCACCAAATACACATACAAAGTCGTACATGTACATATCATTTACAGAGATTTTTGTACTTGCATCATAGGTTCAATGATACCTAGTGCATTAGACACGATGGCATGATGCAAGTTACTGATACAAACGCAATTTATCTGGCTTGGCACCAGACAGCAGCTGGCAAAACTTGATCTGTGTGCCCTCTCAACCCAGTTTCCCCTCTTCACTTTCTGCACTTCTGTTCGGGATCTTGGAGTGATACTTGACCAAGAACTCACTTTCACTCAACATGTTAACTCTGTCTCTCGTAGCTGTTTTTACCAGCTGCGCCAACTGCGAGTAATATCTCGCACTCTTACCCCCAGCGCTGCAGCTACTCTAGTTCACGCCTTCATTGCCAGTCGCCTTGACTATTGTTCCTCTCTATATGTTGGCCTTCCTCAGGGTCGGATTGGGCGCTTGGAGCGAGTTTTGCGCGCGGCTGCGCGACTGATTGGTGGCATTCCTAAGTCGGGGCATGTATCCGACTATATGCGGGATGTCCTGCACTGGCTGCCACTACCACAACGCATCTCATTTAGGGTCTCTGCCTTCGTTTGGCGTAACCTCGTTGGCACCGCACCTGCTTATCTGCAGGAGCTATGTCGCTCTATCTCTGCCAATATTGGCCGCCGACCCCTTCGCTCTGCAGTCCGCGGTGACCTGAGCGTCCCATTTGCACGCACTTCTACAATGCAACATCGGGCCTTCTCGGTTGTGGGACCGAGTATCTGGAATGGGCTTCCTCTTGAGCTCCGTCTCTTACCTAGGAACTCTTCACCTGCATTTTATACCTTTCTGAAAACTATTCTTTTCAGCCGTGGTTGGGCCGGGAGCGCCTCTGAGTAGATATCTTGAAGGGGCGCTATATTAAGTTTCATTGATTGATTGACATGTAATAATAATGATGATAATAAAAATAATAATATTAACAATAATAATAACAATAATAATAAATCTCAGAACTTTATTGGATTTATATCTGCAGAGAAGGATGATTCTTCAAAGAAAACATTAACACAATAGAATCAGCCAAGCAAACTACGTTTACTACGAGATTGGAACGTCAGGAATTACATGTCCATCTTAACCGCTGAGTAACCAACAATATTTCTCATGGAAACAATGAAAGCAAAAATAATTTACAGCATAGTAGTATTAGGCTGTTTTCTTTGAAGACATCCAACACTACTAAATATTGTCTTCACTGAGCAGCTGCGGACAAGTTGGTTCCCTGCACAAAGTCCACAATTACAATATGAACAAAAACAGTCACTGCAGAATTTCAAATTTCAGGCACCCAGATCCTCTGAGACATGTTTATACTCTGTTAGACTCTGAGCAGGCCCCTCTTTTCAGATGGGTGCAGGGTACTGCAGGCCCTCATAGTTGCCACCTTGTGGGCCCAAAGTGACTGGTACGCTACTGAAACAGGTTTTTCTAGTTACAATAAACTGGTCACTTGACAGACATTTACAACTCATCAATGTTTGCAATGGCACAAGTCAAAAGTATCAACGATAAGTCAAAAGGATTCATGACACAAGTCAAAAGTATTATTGACAAGTCACAAGGATTAATGACACAAGTCAAAATTATTAATGAAAAGTCAAAAGAATTAATGACACAAGTCAAAAGTATTCATGACACAACTTACTAAAAACTGCTCAAGTTGAGTTCTTGCACTGTTACTTGAGAGCTGAATTAGAACTAATTTAACCAGACTGGAAAATTAGAACTGAAATTATTTCAGAACTGGAATTAGAACTGAAATAGGAATTATTTTAAGAATGGGAACAGAATTAGAATTGAAATTTGATCCTTTGAACTAAATTAGAATTTTAATTAGAAATTATTTTTAGAACTGAAATATCCCTGTCAGAGACATCAATTGTCAAGCAATAAAGCCAAGAAAAACTAGTTCAAAAATAAGGCATAAATAAAGCATGTGGGGAAGAGTGTGACCGTTTGTCAGGCTGTTTTGTGTTTGTGCATTTATTCAGAAGGCTACTGCAGCAGTAGAAAATCATCAACTTTTGAACATACAATGCAAAATCATGTGCATTTCCTGACTACAGAAAATTCTATGGCACAAAAATATCATATATTCCTCTACAATCCTACTAAGTGTGGCAATACTGTAAAGGCCCCTTGATAGCTCTGTCTCTACATTAGCATTGGCACAACTTTTCCTGTCACAAAGCAGTCTGTTGAAAAGACTTACAATTCTAATACCACTCGCATTTCTCAATCAATTCTTCAGCAAAATGTTTCTTCTGTGGCAAGTGTTATATTAAAATTCTACCTGATTTTATTGATGCACTGTCAGTCAAATATATGCTTCACTGCTTCTTATTAACACCAAACTGAAAGCATTTCTTAATTACAAACCAAGGCTCTCTATGGCAGATACATCTTAACCACTCATGCCAGGCATAGTCATATTACTTATGTGCACAATTTCCATTTGTAAAATAATCGTTACCATTCAAACTTCAATATGCAAGGTCCCACATAACAAGTCCCATTAGATATGAAAAAATGTCAAATGTGCAAAAGAGAAGGAAAGATAGCAGATGTTCCTCCCAAATAAGTAACAGTCACATAAAGAACTTGCTCTCTTGGCACACCCTTATTTCACAAAAGTTCTTTGAATTAGCTGTTATCTTCTAGAAGCTTCAAGTTCAGTGACCAGATTGTTATATGCTTTGACAGAGAATTCTTCTAGGAAAATTGCCTCGAGTTGGTTGCGGAACTTCTGCAGATCAGGCAACGAATCACAATCTGGAATATTGAGGAACTCGTGAAACATCTGCTTCCAGATATCGCGTGCCTTCGAGGATCTGAAATGTAAGGGAAAGTTAACTGAAATATGACACATTCGACTCTCTTAACGGACCATATGTTCAGAGGACCCTATTGAAATACTAGATTAGATGATCCTACACAACGTAGGTGATTACAAAACAGTGAAACAGCCAATTAATATCATCAAACACATCAACCAAAATTTCATAAGTCAACATATGCAGCAGAACAGGTCAACTAGCACTAACACAATTTGAATGAAAACAGACTGACACTTTTACGGTACAAATAAAGAAAATGAAATCTTGAATCAATTTACCGTGAAATAATTAAGGACGTTGACCACTCGTTGTGATCGAAGAAGAGTTTCATGTAGTTTCCAGAAAGAAGGACGTAAATTGTCGAAACAAGTCCAAACAAATCAGGCTGAAATACAAATTGCATTATTTTTCAACTATGAGGAAAATCTGATCCTGCAAGACTAAAAGATATGCAGAGAAACTGAATGTCTGAACTGGCTAAATGTCATTAAGTTCTGACTGAAAGAAAGTTTTGCACAAGGTGCTGGCATTAAGGTATAGGTTCACATGTAACAGGCGCTGAAAAAGGTGTCATGTTTCTATCTTCACCAAAACTTTGCATCATTGAGCGACAAGGTTCCATGATGAAAGTAAGCCGAGTGCTGTTAACAGAGCCATGATTTCAAAGGCTATCAAAATAAAATGATACACTGGCAGAAGTAGGTGGCTACCATTAGTATTATATCTACAAATCTCAACTAGGCCTTGCCCCGAAATATTTGACCTTATGCATAAATCTCTCTATGCAAACTCTGTTTGCCCTTTGCACTCTATAGAAAGTTTGGATCTCTTTGTCCCTTGGGTTAGGTCTACTTTGGCTCAATGCAGAGCATTTGCTGTGACAGGTCCTTCAACTTGGAATGGACTCCCCACTTTCATACTGGCTATTAAAGCTCATGGCTGAGATCTCCCTCGCTTCCTCTCACTCTCTAAAGGCGTTTCAATTTCCCCTGGGCTTCCACGCTGAAAATGCCTCTGAATATCTGTACTGCGAGAGGCGCTCTATAAATTTCTATATACAGTACGGTTATTACTCAGTATTTCTCATAGTCATCAACAGTTTACTAATATCCAGCTAAATGCAAAATACAAAGTAATGTAAACAGTATCATTTAACCAAACACATTTTATTGGCTCTTGCAAGCCTTACATGAAGGTTGGTCCATACTTACCACCAATTACTGTGGTAATGCCTGGATCTATACACAAGCTGTAACGTGAACAGTGATGATAAAACTACCTGGTAAGTCCATGGCCGATTGGACAGCACCTCAGGGCACTGAAATCCAAACGCAGATGTGGACGTCATGAAAGTGGTTCCCGGAGGAAACATCGTCATGTCGATACTCTGACCAAAGTCAATCAGCTTCAGGAAAGAAGTCGAACCACGGATCAAATCAACGCCCGTCTGATCCTCATTCAGATGCCGACTTTAACAGAAACAAAAAACAAACCGACCTCTGCCGATTAATGCTTCGACTTCTAGAATAATCACTATAAACTTACAAAGCACAAGTTAATGTAAAAAATATACTGCAAATGCATCCAATTTAATTGCATTATTTTTAAATCTCTCAAGTAGCTCTGGGGAGTGTAAGAGTCTAGCGTTTAGCATGCTGGACTGTCAATCGAGAGGGAGGTCAGAGGTTCAATCTCCATCAGATAAGAAAGGTATTTCAAGACTTCTGCTCCAGTTTTGCACTTAGAAAACTCAACTTTACAATAAGTACAATGACCATACAAAGTCAGTGGAAAGATCAGGAAGGGTGTGACTGGCCACTCACCTCATAACCTGATGCCGAGAAAAATGAAGACACTAACACTTCACATCCGTTGTTGCCTCTCATCATTAACTCAAGCGACTACTCTGCTTCTTCAAGAGCTCTTTTTAAATCCTGTATTAAGAATATTAACAGGACAAGCACAGTCCAAAACTCTGAGCAAACTTACGGCTGGATGATCAGAATGTTGTCGGGCTTAAAGTCTCCATGTACGACTTGACACTTGTGCATCTGCTCCATGATGTGGAACAGCTCAATGCTAACGTACAGAATCAACCATTCCGGAATCGAATGTTTGGTCAACTTAAACGAATTGACAAAATCCTGTAAAACAAAACAGAATGCACATTTCTTATTGTTTGTTTGCTAAATCCTCTGTTATTTATCAAGTTAAGTCACCACCTCATCATAAGGCAGCAAACATTGGTGCTTAGCAATCATGCTTCAAACTCCAGTGGTCCACTGAGTGGTACGCTCAAACCTACATACAAACACATACAACTTCAAACTCAACAAGACACAGTGTATACGAGTACACAAGACACAGTGTACACGACTGCATAACCAGGCGACCAATTAATGAATGCCACAGGATAAAATGCTAATGTCCAAAAAATATTCAAAAATTCTTATCAACACACAAAAGTTTTGTCAGCAAGATCAGCTTCTCTGCCATCGCTCAACCAAATCAAGTTCTGAAGAGCCATATTGACTGTTAAGTTTTGGTGGCAATTCAGGTTATAAACCCCCTTAACAATGTGGCATTGTTAAGGGGCGTGGACTCACCAACACATAGTTTTCAGGGGACGTGCCTTTTGATACAGTGTATAAAGCAGGCTGTGAGTTAAAATGGATATGCCGAACAAGTTAATAGTTTGCACTACACTGCAGTCCTTGTAAGGCGCGTTAACCATTGCAGTGTCTTAAGTTAATAAATTTTGGGGGACAAAACACACTGTGAGTTATACAGAATGGTCCGTCAACTGGGAGCGTGTTAACAAGTCCACGCTGTATTACTTATAAATAAATAAATATTTCTAGCCATGGCACCAATAAATATGCAACAGTCTGCTAAAATTACAGAGTTAGTGCACAAGGCAGGGACATAAAGGAACACGCCCAGTAAGTCATCATGCATGACAGAATATCTTGAACAATCTCTGAGATTAGGAAATAGAAAGTGAGTAGCATGGCTCTACAAAATGTGAATACTGGTAGCTTAGATCAATAAAATACAACACTGTGCAGCATAGAAGAATAACCGAAACCAATAGAAGCAAGCAGCAAAGAATTTACTAGAAGAGTTCCATGACAGTGACGCTGATTGAAGAAACAGTTTCCATCATCGTAGAAGAATGCTTTGTCAATGAACATGATTGACGGTGACTGCAAACAAACAACAATAAACTGCATTACCTCATAGTTTACTAACCCATAAAACTTCAAACTCAACAATACACACAAGAGATCCCTACAAACAGGTAGTTTGTAAGTATATATAACTTGATAATGGCTTTGAAACACCATGTTTTAATACTTTTCGTGAGTGCCAATAAAGTACTCAGTTAGGGTAATTAAAAAAATTATTTAATACACTCCACAAACAACATTAGTTCTGAAGGACATTCCATGGGCGTGAAAGATATTTTTATGTTTCCACATATCAGCCTCTTTATCCCTTACAAATAAACGAAAACACCAGTACACCAAGCTGCTAGCAAAGGTCTACGACTACATCTGAACCAATAAACAACAAGTTCATGCTTACAATAGCGATGTCGTCTTTAAGAAGTGACAGCCTTCGGTGTAGTTCAGTTGTTATATAGAACTCCCACGGACAGGGAGGATGCTGAACCTAAATTACAAAATAAAAAAATAAAGGGTTATGAAAAATATCATACAGTGAACTCATCAACTTACAAATATTTTCAAACAACTGTAAAATGCACTAACAAGTTTAGATCAGTTAGAAAGACATATGAACAATGGTATAAAAAATGCTATAGTCTTTAACTCTAGCATGTCTTTCAATCATGTAAATGGTATTTGCAACTCGCCACACATGCCGATTTAATTACACAAAATGGAACAAATAAGATGTTACGTGCAATAACATAAAGTATGTTTTCGCACAGCCATATGCCTTTCATCTTTGTCAATAAAGGCATGAAAACGGAAAAATTCTTGTGTTTAAGCATCAAGATTCTTTGCCTCGTAAGCACTTGAAACCCATTCATCCTAGTATTAGGTACAGAGTGCTTCTGAAAGTTCCTCTTGAAACGGCACTATATAAATTTGTAAATACAGTTACATATTAAACTCATTCACCTTTGCTACAACAGCATTTCCTTCATTTTTTGCCGACGTTTCCTCAATGTGATAAACCTTCGCATAGCCTCCCTCTCCAAGTTTAGCTTTGACAGTGTAGCTTTTCTCTCCTGCAACAACCAACAACTTTACAAAACAACGTTTCAAGCAAACACTGCTTGAATTTTAGAATAGAGCTGTCTGTATACTGCACACAAAATTCTTTGATGATGAAGGCCATATGCAAGTTGTTTTTCCTCATGCAGAAAAAAACATCAGTTACAATTTCACCCTATATGCAACAAGTCCAACAACCAACACTATGACTACAAACGGCATTAGCTTATTTTGCAATCACCCAAAACATAATTGGCAAATAAGTGACTCAAAACATACATAAATAATGTTCATCTAACCAAATCAAGGTTTATATGAAATTAAAGCTATTCTAAAATTCAAGCAGTATTTAAGTTGCAAGCATTGCTACAATTTTTTAGAAGGTATGAGGAAATAATTCAATAGGCACTGTATCTGGTGAAACTGCATGCTCTCATATCTTCTAATCTGCAATCTAATAATCTTTAAAATTTCAAATTACAATTACTTACAACATGTCTATTTAGCATTCACTTAGTAATACAATATACCAGCACTTGACTAGTATACATAATTAATGCCCATCTAAGTGACTAGTATTTTTAAAGCCATTTTCCAGATCAATAGGTCTTCAAAAAATGTACATTCTCATTTTACCATCAGGGCAATTTCCCAAACACAGACACAGAGCAAAATCAGCTAGATATATTTACAACTCACCGATTCTGACTTTGGACCTCACGGCAAACTTGGGCAGACATCCTTCGACCTGGTGATAGTTGCTGTACATGCTCAGCGGCGGAGACAAGTTCCGGAGAAACGTCTGAATTTCAGAAGCACTGTACGGATTCTTCTGATCGATAAAGACCGAGGCATCCGCCAGACCCTTACCCACCTCTTCAGTGGCAGATTGGTCCGGTTGAAAACTCACTTCAGCCTCATGAACATCATTGTCTTTGTTGATGCCTGGCCCATTGTCTCCAATAAAAGACTGTACATCAGCAACTTTACCTACGATACCATCACCTGGTACTGTATGCATGCCAAAGGACTGACCATTAGCAACTGCTGAACCACCTGTCACCTGCATGCTATGACAGCCAGTGGTCGACTGTTTCATCGCTGAACAGTTGGTAGACTGCGACAGGTGGTGATGAAGGGAAGATCGAGAGCCACTGCTTCCGCTGCTGCTTCCTGTTCCAAAAGCCCGCCCGGCCGAACTGCGCGAGTCCATGCTACTGCCTCGACTCTTGCTTTCCTCGCTGCCTTCTTGAATTGTGCTAATAACAGAATTACCAATTTCAAACCAACTTTCACGATAAAATACTACTATAATTAAATGACAAGATAAAAGTCATCAATTCAGTTTGAAATTTATACAGTTCATTTGAAGACTTTCTCAAAACCATTGAAAAACTGAGAATACTTCCAATTAAAACAGCAAGCACAAAACCGTGTTACATAGCACTTAAACTAGCAAAAAGAGTTCAAGACCTCGATAGAAGAAAACACTCACTCAAGATCGAAGAAGAATGAACTTTTCTTAGCGGGTCTCTGTGGAACATCAGCAGACTTGTTTTCCGTATTGAAAGTCTTTCCTTGTGCATCCTGAAGCTGGGGAGTGAAGCAACTGCTATCCGAGACCGGTTTTCTTAAACCTGCCAGCGGTTGCCCCGAGCAACCAGCTGCACCAGCAGAACGAACCATTTGGGTCAGGTTTCTTGTGGAGCTTAATTTGGGATCAAAGGTCATCTCCGAAGCCGGGTCAAACGCATCGATGCACTGAAAGCAGAGAACAGTTGTATGCAAGGAGATATAGATCATGTGATTTGGAGACAGTTCACATGATCTTTAACCCTTTAACACGCTCGTCATTAATGGGTTAAGAGAAAGGCAACCTAATTAAATGAATCTCTTCACAGCAAAGCCTGCAAATCAGAAAGCATCTTCCCACATTGGAATTTTCCAGGATGAGTAAAACAGTTAAGTGCTCAGATTACTTAAGGACAATGGCTGACAAATTGGTCCCACGTCATAAACGCGATTCAGTGTCAGAAGACTGTTGTACTTGGGTTAGTAAAGATGCCACATTCTTTTAACACCCTTCATTATAATGCAACCTCTAAAATGACAAGGATTTCCAGTGTAGTTCACCTTCCAAATGCAACAGTTACAGCACAACCATATAATAACAACTTAGTTGACAAGGCTCCCAAAGACAAAACTACAAGGCCTCAATGTTCACAAGTGAATGGAAGTAATGCTTACTAATTGCTTAGCATGCATGTGTTTCAAGATTTGCTGTTCCTAGCTGATTACATAAGAAGAATCTGTTCTATCAGCACAGCTAGCGTACCTGGAGATCACATAGTACCTTTGTGATCAGACCTCTGCTGTTTCTCTTTGTCCTCTCCGCTCTCTCGGGCAAGAACTGCTATCGCCCAACATCGTGCCTTTGCCATTGGAATGACCTTCGCTGGGGTCAAGCCCTCATCTGCCTGCTGCTTGAAGACTTTTTATTCCCTCAGGGCTTTCATGCTGAATAACTTATACTGTAAGAGGTGCATTACAAATTTTCAAATACAATACAATACACAGTAGGACAAATTCATGATATCCTTACCCAATCGGCTGCATCTGCCATTTGCACATCTTCCGGTTCATCTAATATTTCATCGCTGAAACGAACACCAGTTGACGCAACACCCACTGTACCAGGCACCATCTGTTCCGTGGTGTTGGCCACATGCCGACCACCTGATTCGGCAACCATGCCTCTTCCAGCACCTCTTACATCATGTTGACCTTGACGAACTGGAACAAAAGCGCTTGGACCTTCATCTCTTTCAGCCGCAGGTTGCGGAGGCAAGACATCTTGGTCAGTAAGAGCCCGCAGTGCTCGACGCCCCACTATGTTCTCTTTGTCGGGGACTGGCCTCCTCCCCATTGCCTGACCAGTTTGTCCAGCTAACTGACCATTACCTGTCATGCCCCCATCTGGCCGTCTTGCAGGAGCAGGGTCCTCATAAACGAAAATGCCTCCAGTTTCTTCTTTTGTGTCAGACACCTTTGGAAATGAAGGGTCTCCGAAAGCTGTGAAGGTCTTGGGTGGCTGCAACACTTTTGGAGGGGATGGATCTTCAAAAACCATGATGCCGCCAGTCGGCTGCTTGGTGTCTGGTTGGGAAAACTTTGCAGGAGAAGGATCTGTGTAGATGGCGATAGTTGGTGGCTTTGCAGCTCTGGAAATAAAAAGCAATAAAAGCAGCTTTGAGCAAATGTAACAACTATAAAAACACTACAAGTGAAAAGCCGAATGATTAGTGATGCAAACTACTCCAGCTTGTTGCGTTTATTAGGTTGTACTATTTAATAATAGCGCATTCAATCATGGTGATGAGAAATAATTATAAGTGAAGGATTTGGCCATGATTTCTACACAGGATTTTCTTCATAGGAGGTGGCTCAAACTTACCAACTCAATGTTACAAATCAAGTGCTCCAACCAATGGGCAATCGTTAAATCCTGGTCATATACCGTTGGGCAATAAACACACTTGAGAGGTAGATAAACAATATTAAATTAATTTACAGAAATATAAAAATATATATAATTTATATACTATAGAATGCAATCAACAGATAGCTCTATAACTGAATTACAAGAAATAACTCACTGCATTTCTTTGCCAAGCTGAATGGAAGTTGTACAAATATTTTCATCTGAAATCGTAAAAAAATACAGCTTGATTCCTTCAAGTTAAAACATCAAATAACTAACCAGTCTTCACAGATAGTTAAAAAACATACAAATGGATATCGTGAAATTTGACAGTGCTCTGGTTTTCAAGTTATCCTAATCTACTCAACCCAAAAGTGACAAGTGTTTTGGCCAAATGCTAATTCATATCAGGACCACATCTTTGAGGATAAGCTAAACTGTCATTGATGACATTCCCGTTTTGCGCAAAGATTCACCTTTCACAAATCACAGGGCAGCCTGTTCCAGAATGACGGCCAACCACGACAGAGTACTGTGTTGCATTACGTAAGTACAGGATGAAGGAGCAACCAGAACACAAACAATGCCAAACCACAACAGCAGAGAGACCTGTAGCCCGGTACACATGACACCGATATACGCAAGTTCACCAAGCAAGCCCCACAGTCACTCGATTACAACTACTACTCACCCGAGTCCAAAAGAAACTGGTTCTCAAAGTCGGCATCGACCTGGACATGTTTGATGCCGTTGTCAAAGCCAAACATGTTACGCACCAGCTCCATGGCATGTTTCGTGTGAACGGTTGGAGAAGGCCTTGTCAACTGTAACCAAAAACAAACAACCACCACGACATCAAAATCTTGACGGTTCCATCACTAACAGCTCAAGATCAACATTTGTAGCTATCGAACCTAATGATTTCTATAGCAACATTGTAAAAGCTGTTACGAACCCCACCTCAAAGACTGATGCCTGTGCTTTGTGGGCATTCACTCAGATGCTTTTCCCCCAACCAACATTTCACCCCTATTTTCTCCGGGACAGACTTGATAACTATAACCTTCCTGATAAAGACTCATGAAACTTCATATCTCGTATGTTATTCCTTAACTCTTACTAAGCTATTATTTTATACCATCCATTTTTTTACACCTACAGCGTTTTGTGTTGTTAACTCAATAAACGTATATGATACGATTACCCTTCTTTATGGAATGACCTTCCCCTCAATCCACAGTAAAATTTTGGTTGGGTCCCACCCTCATCCCTCCGTTGCTCAAGACTTTCTTATTTCCTCGAGGCTGTCATGCTGAGAGTGCCTCTGAATAGCCTGTACTGTAAGAGGTGCCTTATAAATTCTCAGATATGCTACGACGATACAATTACCGAGAATTTGAACCCCGACCCTCAACTGACAGTCCAGCACGCTAACCACTAAACTTTCGAAAGCCACAAAAGCCGTAACATATAAGCGACCAGAGAAGATAAGCAATCAACTTACATAGCTGGCATCTTTAGGTTCGAACGCTGTTCTCGTACTAGGAACTGCCTTTGTATCTGGGGTTGCCATGTACACATCCTCCAAATCAGCTGTCCCACTTGCCAAGGCTTGGCAAGCGTTTGAAGCACTGAAACCAGATCCCTTCATGGCTGAATGAGCTTCTGCAACAATAGGCTGAGTAGATTTCCGAGATGGAGTCTCAGTTGGAGGAGCAAACACTTTCATCGGAGTTCTGCCATGGTCTTCGCCAAGTTCCATCGACGAGCATTTGGGAACAGGGTTCAACGAGAAATTTTCCAAAATGGATGTACTCTCATTTTGTGCTGGAAAAAGGCTTTGATGTGGATGAAACTCCTCCATTGGAGCATCTTCACTGCCTGAGAAAGCTCCACTGGAAGAACTATTTGGGGCAATTCTATGAAGAAACAGAAAGTACAAGAGCAAATTCCCATTACACCGTCTACAAATTGGAAAAAACACATGCCTCGACAGAAATAGAGGTGTGTAAACAGATAGGAAAACATAACTCTGTTGAATAATACTCATGCAAACTCATCCATTATAAACAAGTCCTTACATAAGTATAGAGATACGTTTGCCAATGTAAATAAATTTATTGGCAAAGATTATACAGGACCCAACAGATACAGAGAGAACATTCCATGCTCAGTGCGTCATTTTCGCCTAGTCTCCCAACAGTAACAATCAACTCAGAAGCAGCAGTGTGCAGTTCAAGAGTTTAAAACATGCCTCTAGCCTGTGCTGGTTAGCAGCTAAAGCAAACAGTACAAACAAATGTTGAAATAATTCTATAAATTACATACACAGGTTCATCACAGTAAATGTGAAAATTTGACTTCATCATAGACAAAACACAGCCAACTGAAAAAATTGAGTTCACAAACACAAGAAAAGGATTGAAATTCGTAAAGAAAGTCAAGGACTTTCAACCAAAATGTATGGAACTTAATTACCAGGTAAATACATGGAATACTACATTCAGAATTACTGCACATGTTAAGTTTTACAATTACTAAAAGGCAACTAAAAAGTTAACAACAGCACTTACCTAGACTGTGAACTGTTGTTACTGGCTGTTGTCTGATTTCCAGTTTGTGCTGCGAGTTGATTAAAGTTCATACTATAATAACATTTAGCAAGATATTATTACTATCAAACTTCTGCAATAATTGTTTGTGAAACTTTATATACTGTAGTTTCATGCTGTTAATTTTGTTTTGTTTCTGGGAACAATAAATTGATTTGATTTGATTTGATACAAAAGCTTCTTACACTGAAGCCATGCACTAGTTTCCGGCATTTAAAAGCCAAAACTTACGACTAGAATATATGCTTAAAAACATCCACTAGCCAGCTTGCAATGCCTAGAAACAGCATTTATACACTTTTGGTAAATCATTAGCATAATAATTTTTGTCCACTCAAGCGAACCACTACAGATGTCAGAATTTAAGTAAATACAACCTGGCTACACAATACTTGGTAGTGCTGTACGAGTATTAAAACCTTAAGGGTGACGGTTGAATGGCAACACGCTGGCACGAAGATGAGAAGGATGCGGGTTCAATACCCTCTAAACCCACAAGGTTGACTCCCAAGGGACAACTGTAAAATGAGCAGGACAGATGGGTCACTTGCCGGCTGCCATCAGAGTTAAATTAAATCGACTCCTGTTAATACACTTGTTATCATCTGTTACTACCATATCATGTAATCTTACTATTGTCAGTTTTATTAATACACTAATATAAAACGGTATAGCCAATGCCTACACAAGGGCATATTTTTTTTAATTGCCTTGCGGTCTGACAATGTGTTAACGAATAAACGAAGATTCTATTGTTATCTAATACTCTGTGCAGCCAGTCAAAACAGTGAAGTAAAACCTTTGCAGGGCAAGCTGCAGCTGACGTTGAACCTCCTGTTGCAGTCGCTCTTCAAACTCCCTGTCCTGGCGTTTCTTCTGGAACCAAGCCGCAGCTCTCAGCTCCTCGAAGCTGAACTCTTTGACACCTACGAACAGCTTCTCCTTGCAGTACATGGCCTTCTGATCAGGTGCATCCGCACTTGAGATCACACCATCGAATGCATTAGATGAAGCAGGCTCCTGTCTCACGCTACAAATATTAACAGTTTCCCACATTAACATCCTGTAGTAAAGTTGTGTTTTTTTAACATGACTGAATTTCTCAAGTTTCGAGATCCTCTCAACGCAATTATTAATCACACTATATTGGCATACTAGTCAACTACTGGCACTTAGCAACAGGTTCATCACAAAACATGTGACATGGAGTGCGCTGTCTCTCTTCCCACACCGTTCTATTGACTTCTTAAGACTGCTTTTCATCTTGGCCTGGGTTGGGAGCGCTTCTGAAAGGAGACCTTGAAGGGGCGCTATATAAATTTCGACCGATTGCTTGAGAACACATTGTCTTGCGATCAATTCAAAACCACAGACACAAATTAAATGCGTAACTGCTTTTCAAAACAATGCCACAAAAACCACACAAGATTATAAACAGGAAATGGTATCAAACCTTAATATTCCCGTTCCATCAGCAATTTTATGAGGAGTTCTGAAAACACAAACACAAAGGACCAGGCGTGGTCAGATAAAACATCAATGTTACAGACCTTTTATCTTCTAACCAATAGAAATGCTGTGCAATAAAAGTTCCAGCACAGATAATTTATGTGCTACATTCAGTTAACATCAAAATTTTGCAACTGAGATTAAGTTCAGTCCGTCTTATCGTCTCTTCCTACCTGAGGCCTCACCTGTGAAATTCTGCAGGAGCAGCTACAAGGAATCAACTGATGGCTTCTTATGTACAGTTTAATAAGCATTAAGCAACAATAGTGTATTCAGTTTTTCAACATCCTTACCCTAAACCCTTTTACGTTTTCAACATCCTTACCACAACTACCTGCTTCAGCGTGACGTGCTGCCTCTACGCCTTGTTGGCATGACTTTCTGGAAATGAATAGAATTTTGTGCACATAGGCACTGGTGCACTATTAATTGATACCTTATGCATTATAATCAAGAAGCCATGAGATAAGATTAGATTAAATCTCCATTCTCATCAGTTTCTGACTGGTTCAGTGAGATTATCTTTGTTGATTTTCCTTATCTATCCCAGTACATGTTCCCTTTATCGGTATGAAGCTCAACAATGTTCTGTGCCCTTCTGTCAAATTATTGGAAATGCAACATAACAAATGTGCAAGAAGAAGATGAGTACATGAGAAAAAAACTGAATACAATGTTAGGCATTTTTCTTACACCAAAGGCTGCTGTATGTTGGCATCCTCATGAAGAACGAATGGCACCTGGGACGATTGGCGAGATGATCCACCAATAGCGCCTTTCTGCTTCACCTGATCAAGCATTCAAACAACAGGACTCAATAGAACTACACAGGTCAATGGGTCACAGAACGATCAAATGCTGTTGGCATTTTCCTCTGCATGTGAGGTTTCGAAATTTCCGTGCGTCACTATTACTAGATCATCATTTTACATAATGATCTTTCAGGACTTAAAAAGCTCTGGAGAAATAAAAACTCTGTGTTGGTTACATCTTGTCAATTAATTATCATTATTAGTTTATTATTCAGATACTCGTACTGTGCTAAGTTATGAAATAACGAATCCTCTTCAAAAGCACAGTAACTCTACAATTGTTTGTGATAACGAGAGAACAGAAACACATGTAGAAGGGTTCCACTGAGCTGGTGATAGTGAATTCCACAGATAAGGATTAGTGAGCAAAGACACATGTCAACCACACATGACAATTCAGTTTAACCCACACAGAAAGGTTACAAGTGCAGATGTTGGATTGATGGTTTCATATTTTTGCTTAATCCTTTAACAATGATCTGCATTTGTTTCCCAGTAACTTTTAGTACACGCTCGTCGTTAAAGGATTAAGCAAGCCTTGGATACCAAACCACAAGGTCTTTCTACAGAAGAGTCACTAGACGGTCACAAAGGACACTAGTTACAAATACAACATTCTTCTCCAATACTAGATGCAGCAATAGACAATTTTTTAGACAAAATCCATGGCTAAAATTATTTTGACATGTAATTCTGCACATAATTTACATCATATTATGAATTATGCCTTATGAAAATACTGCTATGCATATGATCAGATTTTACAGGCATCTTCTTGCAATAAAAACATGAAAATCGTGAAAAGAAGCATTTACAAGATTCGTGTGGATATTACCTGGTACTGCCATAGTTCACTAGGCATTAACCACCAGATACAACATATTTCTGACAATCTCGGAAGACCAACTAGTCACAGTTCTCTTATTCAACCAAAGTTGTGTTACAGATTTCAAAATAAGTTATTCACCCGAGCATCTGTCCATTTTGAAGGCTTTGGCTGGTTCTCTCGTGATGTGACCTCAGGAAGGGGAACCTGTGTAAATTCCTGGTTCTGTGGTGGCAGACGGCAAGAAACAGCATTCTCATCGTTGTAAATCTGAACAGATGAAGAACCTGCCACCTGTGGCCGAGTTGCTGTATGAGGGAGTCGCCCTAAATCAGAAACACACTCTTCCAAAATACACAGGTTTAAACATTTATTTAGCCCCATCTTTATTAAGTATCTCTCCGCAGCAACCTGCATATGTCGTGCTTCCATTCATCAACTCAAGTGTATGCATTCATCATTGTTGGACCTTTATCTCGGAGCAGTCTTCCACTGTATATGTGTTTCATTTGATTATATACTCAACAAACGTTTTCTACTTACCATATTTTTCTGACTATAAGTCACAATTTTTTACATGACAGTCACAGGTAGCACCTTATATAAAGGTGACGAACTGATTAATGTGTCTGATATCTAACTGCACCTCTATCAGTCAAATATATTATCCTTGGATCCTTTCAGTTATGTCAAGTATAGAACCCAGTACTTACCATTGTAGAATCATAACAGCAAAGGTTTTAATCTTTAATTTAAAAATAACTAAAACTACCATAATACTGGAACAAACGTTAAAAAAAAAATTTTTTAAATGCATAGAATTTAATTTTTAAGAAAAGGTTATTTTTAACAAGTATTTTATAAAAATTAAGATTTTGAAGTCTAATTTGACTGTTTGTATGCCCAAAATGCACCATTGAAAATCTATATTTGCAAAATATTTAGGCCTATAGGGTCGGGCTTACTGAGCCCCTCCCCAGATCCTATTTTGCTCAGACGCCGGCCCACCACTTGCTGGAAAATATTGCCACTGGCTCGCCATTAAAAAAGGTTTTGACACCCCTTCCATATTTCTTAAAAGTTTAGTGAGATACAACTCTGCTTACCTGGTCTGTCTGAACCGATGCGAACAACTGGAGCCTGACCAGTTCCACCAAGTGGCTTAAGGTTGCCAAGTCGAGACCGCTGAGACGTTGTTTCCACTGAATCTTGATCCATTGTCTCACTAGAGGTCCTCATGCTGTCAATGGCTGCACGAGTCACTCGAGTCTGAAACTCACTGGAAACACAAGATTTCAATTACTCATCGAAGCCAATGACAAATATACAGCCACAGCCTCTTTTAAGTTTTCAATTACCTCAAACTACATATTACAGAACCTTGTACGAATCTATAGTTTGTCCTGCACTTTCCTCTTGCAAGACATCCTGCATATAATCAGCAACATGGCTGAATTTTGGGATGCGACCAATAAGGCGTGCCGCCATGTGCAAGACCCGATCCAAACACCCAACCTATGCTGCCAGAAGACGCACATAGAGGGCGCTGCAATAATCGAGATGGGAAACAACAAAGCAGTGGATGAGCGTTAGAGGTTAAGGAACAGAAGACCACTCTAAGCTGATGCAGCTGGTAGTATCAAGCACGGCAATCACAGTTCTACTGTATTGCACTGTAGTAAATAATTTGCAAACAATTACGAGAAAAGTTTACTATATTTCACTGCTCGCTCACACTTTGTTCCCAGTGCCAATCAAGTGCAGAGTAGAAGCAGCTTTACCTGTGACGTTTCTTCAGTCGATCGAGTGGCTGGGCAGCCAGTTCAAAGCCTTTGTTATAGACAGCATCCGCCATTTTTGTGTTACCACAGCGTTCAAACCATACTGCCCAGGCTTCGTAGAAATCCGCGATCTGGCATCCGATTTTCTGGTTGAAGAGGAACTCGTATAACTGCCCTGGATTAGTAGTGTAGTCTGCCTATTAGTGCAGCGTAAAATAACGTTCTACATAATAATGTAAGACAGGACAAGGCAAATAAGCTATATAGCAATTCTTCAAGGAATAAACTCAGAAGCAGTGCAGTAAGCACTACAAAAACTCAGCTGCATTAAAACAACAATGTCTTCGAAAGTGTGTTTGGTTCAGTATATAACAAAGATTCTAATCCTATTTACCTTCAGTAACAAGCAGTTCAGAAATTTACCATTCTTAAACTTAAAAACAAAGACCTTAAAAGCCTGCCCAAAATTTTAGCAGACATGCATCAATTTTTATTCAGACTTATAGATTAGTTAATCGATTATACCCATCTCTGAAACCAACTGTGAAATTCACATGTCAATTGGCTTCTGAACTCTGGATACTGAGATAAAATGGCCAGTGTTTTACAATTACCCACTGCTAAAAAAAACATAAATTGTTAAAATTGAGACAGCTCAATGTTAACAAAGTCCTAAATAAGACATACAAAATTGAACATATTTACAAATTCAACAACGAAATGTACTGTGCTTACAAATTTTATCCAAATCTTTATGTATCGCGGATCATCGTGGTATCTGGTCTCATCTCTAAAGTGGATCACACAGTTCTTCAGCAGCGTTTGCAAGTCACCGTCCTTTCCACCCTTTGGAAACGTCTGCTCAGTCCAGCTAATATACCTGACAATTATCCACAGAATACACAACACTTAGCAAAACCTTCACACTTCTACCACTGTACTACTGAGGGGATGCGCCATGGTGTAGCGGTTAGCATACCGCTGATATAGACCTCTTTAGAAACATCTTAACAAATACTAGCCACACCCTCCACGACCTTCTCCCCCTGTCAATTGCACTGGTCATGACCTGCGCCCACGCTCACATAACCGTGTTCTCCCTAGATTTGATTCCCTTACCAGGCGTGGCTTCTTAGCTAGGATGTTGTACAGTTAGACATATGTTTTGTAGTTGACTTAATTTTCCTCTAATTATCGTTTTCTGTGTACATAAATTATTTCTGACTTTGTATGTAAAGCGCTGAGCGTTTGCTTGCGTTTAATAAAGAACATTCTTACTCTTACTTACTGTCAATCTTTAGGTGGGGGATCAAAGGCCAGCAGGACAGAAAGATGTTTTGAAATTTCTGCGGTTAGAAGGTCAGGTTGCAATGGAAAGGACTGGTCACCATCTACCATCATGGACCATATATGGGGACCTTAAAGCAGCGAAGTTCAACTTTTTATTCTACCACCGGGTAAAAAATCGAATGTTGAAGCCCTGTACATTACTATGAAAGGGTCAAAGAGGTGATGGGATGGATTACATTAGACCATCCACATAAAAAATTTCATCAAACTCACCAGACAATCAAGAATTGAAATGTTAATTACTTCAGAAGAGAGCTCACAGAACATTATAAAAACAGAGCCATGACTTTCCTGAAAATTAGGAAATTGCTGAACACTAGCTCATATCATTTATTTACTTACCATTGAACTCAACAACTACATGTAAATTTTAGTCACTTAGTTATCCATTAGTCACTCAACTGTATAGCATAGTATTACCATTATTATTATTCTGAAAGAATTTGTAACATGCAAAGAAACATGATGGTGTCAATTTAACTGTGGATTAATAAGCTTAAACCATGTAGCAGCACAGTTGAGTATCTAAACGTCTTAGAAACCAGTTCTTCTAGTCTATGTAGTTCGTGCCCTGGAGTTGTATATCAGCAGTGAGAACTATTGAGAAAAAGTAGCTTGCTTACTTAACCCAAATGCCGAGAGGATCCTCCCCATCGTACGTACGTATTTCTGTCTCGAAATGCCTTCAGAAGAGAAAACAGAACTGCTATGATCGTTAAGCCTAGTGTTTTACATTCAATGACAAATATAGACTGCTAATTGCACGGCCTCAGATTGGCAATTACATATCAATCCACACAAGTCGGCAAACATGTAGTATCGGGTGCGTAAGTTTACTGGCCTTATACAGAATCTTTTTGGCATGCTGCACGGAAGGTACCATGTTTTCTAATGACGACACAGACCCAACCCTGACCCTAAACGACCTTCACGACGCCTAACATCAATTATGTAATATGATCAGGATATCTGAATGTACTGAAGTTTTAAGTTTTAAATGTACTGAAGTTTTAAGCATTGCAGAACATAAAATTAATGGTGACGTTAGCAACGGCAAAAAAGTAGACAGCACTGTATATGGTTAGCAGGAGTAGTAGGATGTGACTATCCATGGAAACCAGATGACCTGGGCTACATCAGCCCTCCATCCCTTTGGGGTCTTAATGAGCACAAGCTCAAGTGCACGACTGAAAAAGTCAGAGGTGCCTGTTGTAGGATTATGGCCGTGCTCATCCACTGAAATATTTTAAAACCATACGACTATGCTTTTGATGATGGCGCAACAGTTTGTAACTGCAAACATAGAAGCATCATGTTAACTCTTTAGGCAAACTTATAGTATCGGGGGCTGAAGGATTATACAGTATTTTTGGGCATGTTGCACGGACGGTACCAGGTCTTCTAATGACGATAATAACCCTTAACCATACCCTAACCGACCCTCACGACGCCTAACCTGACCATAACCGACACTCAAGACCCCAGTATACTTACGCACTATATCCATCAGCCCCCGATATTATAAGCTTGCCAAAATTAGGGCTAATTGATTAACAGAACAAGTACTCTTGCTGTTGACGAACGGCCGTCGTGTTTGGCTTCAGGGCGGCAGACAGTTGCGCGAAAGATCGTCCTTGTCTCAGAGGTTGGACGTTTTCTTTTGACAGCTCCCACTCGTCTGTATTTGCTTCCGCCATAACTAAAGTCTAAAGTAATCTAAAAAATATTTGAGGTGTAAAATCCGCGATAATTTAGTATTTATTCCGAAAAATCTCTATAATGATTCGAAAACTTTGCCGCTGCATTGATTGGCCAACGAAACCATAGATGTACATCCCGTATAATCAGTGCGACCACTCTCCATTTTCTGAAATCCCAAGCTCTTGCCAGAAATATCCCAAGATTGGCCAAAAGTGTACCAAAATATCCCAAGTTACCGAAAAGGAAAAAGATGTGATGAAATATGAAATGCGTTTTAACTTTTAACAAGAACTCGCAAACACAAAACCGGAGCATAACATTGAATTAACAATGTTTACAGGTTACAATAATGATAAATGTCTTTCAGACTGAACAAGTTTTTCTAATCTGATTCGCTGCCACTTTTGCAAAGTAGGCAGTGGTTAAATTGCTCATCCAGAGGTGCCGGGTCTCCAAGTCTTTACAAATTTAAAACTGAAGCCTAATGCTAACTGGCCAATCCATAACCGATTATATGTGTATTTTTTTAGTAGCCTGGTTATCTATACATAGCCTATATGGCCTTTTCGAATGTAGAAAGACTCGGATAAAATACAAAATGCGTGAAGCACGCGCATCATGGATTATTGCAACCACAAAATTAACTTCAAAGAAATAAACATTATTTAACATAACATTATTACAGAGGATCATATAGGCTTTGATCAACATGTCAATGCAATAACATGCAAAACACTTGGCAGCAAATACCAAAAATTAATACGCAGAATACTTTCACCTTGAAGAGCTCAGTAAATAAAAATTGACCAAAGCAGTCTGACTACACTTAGATCATAGATGTTGTACATCAATCCATTTACAATTAGGGCCTGCAAATACCTAAGCCCAGTGAAAAGCTGAAAATTAAGCAAGAGTTTGAATACTGTCTTTTTGTCAAAGCCAAAACATGCGAACTTAGAAACACTTCCATACTGCCCTGCGTGCTTCTGTGGCTTTGCATGTTTTCGGTGCTTTGCACTTGCCTAAATCTGTTGCAGCATGACGACCCTTAGCAATCCATGACTGCACGTACGAAAGTGGATTCCACTCATGCAAAGGCGGCCCAACAATGGAAATGAAAAGAAGAGAGGAAATAATGTTCTACACTTATACATGACCTTAGAGGTGTGCAAATTAAGTTCATTTGGCTAAATCCACGTTCACATTCAGCAGTGCTAATTAACAGGCAATGTGTGAATTGCACTAAAAAGTCTTTTAAATTTATTCTCTGAAGCCTCAGCTCCCTTCACATCTTTCAAATCTCTGTATTCCTGCTATTTTCGAAGTGAAGACAAAATTATTTGCGCAGATATAACTTTCCGGGATATTTTCAGAATATAGGCTTAATATTCAGGAAATGTTACGACTAGTCCATACTAGTTTTCTGGATTTAGAACGCTTGGTTGCAACTGTTTTTCAGGGACTGGAAAGAACATTTTGGGTTGCATCAGTAGTAATCAATATACAATTACTGGCTCACCCGTTCCTGGCTCATGCATTACTGGCTCACCCGTTCCTGGGCCATGCATTACTGGCTCACCCATTCCTGGCTCAATGACGTCATCGAAAGTTCAAAGGTCAAACGACCACGGCCTCCGCTAAAAACAGACACCCATTAAATTTGGCCAAGGGTTGCGCGGGTGGGGCGTGTGTGTGCCCCTACCCCTCCCCTCCACTCCTCTTTCACTCTACACGCCTTAGCAAAGCTCATTGAATATTCATTATTTGCATGCTGTGCATTCTATTTGGGCCTTTCACACGCATATGCGTGCAGCCAATTTTTATACAAGCAAGCTACCAATTCTTGCATGTATAGCACTCAATTTTTACTCATCATCCATCTTTGCTCAAGCATTGCAAGGCGCCCAATTTTGCAACTTTTCTTACTACAATCAAGCTGCCATTGTTTTGGCCATTTTCACATAGCTCACATTTAAGCTTGGAGTCCAACATGGCTAGACTTTACTCTCGTAGCTGCACTTGCATTCTTTTACATGTGCATTGTTTGGCGTATAGCAATTTACACTTAGGTCAACTTTAATGGTAGAGGCCATTATACGCAAGCACTCAATTCTTTTGGACCATACAGCCATTTTCTCTTAGGCACACACACATTTTAGGCTCAAGCCTACAACTACAAACCTTGCAACTCCATCTTCGTCACCCAGCAAGGCGCGCAAGCACTTAGTGTGGAAGCCAAGGCAGCCAGTGTTTGCGCTTGCATGCCATTACAGCTCTTGCCTGACCATTTAGCGTTGAATATTTAGTACTTGCATCCTTTTGAGGCACAACAGCATTTTACTCTTAGGTAGCCATTCTTTGGGCTCGCCTTGTTTTTCAAGGCTGACTAAGGCCAATTTATTATTCAATAGGCACAAATTGCAATGTTTTTGTGCGCTTGCATTGAATTAGAGCGACAACCTTTTACTCTTAGACAGCAAGACATTCGTTGGGCTTGCCTTGTTTTACAAGGATGACCAACGCTTATTGAATATTCATTATCCTTAGGCCCTTTTACACTTGCACAATCATCGCCTAAACTGAATTTAGCATGGTATTCAACTTTTGCAAAGCACTCAGGTGTCTTTGCTCTATTGCATTCTCCTACAGCTCACGCATTTAGTTATGCAAATCTTTCAACAAAATGAACTTAAATCTGAGAAAAGTTAAACTGAAATCTCAGTTTCATTGAAATTCTCGGTTCAGTTTCGGATAGTAAGTGTCTTTTACAGATGGCGCATGAGCGAGAGAGAGAGAGAGAGGGAGAGAGGCGTTTTGGCAGAGCTGGAGGGAGAGAGAGAGGGAGGGAGCGATAGAGAGAGAGGGAGAGAGGCGTTTTGAGAGAGCTGGAGGGAGAGAGAGAGGGAGGAGGGAGCGAGAGAGAGAGAGAGGGAGAGAGGTGTTTGGCAGAGCTGGAGGGAGAGAGAGAGAGGGAGCGAGAGAGAGAGAGAGGGAGAGAGGCGTTTTGGCAGAGCTGGAGGGAGAGAGAGAGAGAGAGAGGGACGGAGTGAGAGTGAGAGAGGGAGCGAAGCGCTTTTGGCAGACAAGTAGCGTGTGAGCGAGAGAAATGCGTGGCTTATATTTCTGACCTGGTGGTTTTACAACTTTTACATTTCAGACACCTAAAACTCACACTCAAAGCTAGCTTCACAGTAGAATATTGCGAGTTTGTAGAGCAAACCTGCCAATTGTAGACGTGCGACATTTAGAATGTGAGTATTTACTTAACAGACTTATAATTTTCTACACAGCTTGGAGACTTAAGTTGAGAGTTTATTTAGCGAACCGAGGGTTTGAGCTGTTGTATGGAGAGGTGTTTTGAGACCCTGCATAGTGCTCTTTTACGACAGTTGGCAGGCAATCAAATGTTTTTAGTTGTGTAATGCATTCCACAAATGGTTCATAATTCTGAAAAATCTCAAATTCATTGAAATTCTAGAGTCATGGAAAAACCCCACTTGGTTAATTTTGGATAGCAGGTGACATTTACAGGGGCATGGACACAGCGATATTGAGAGAGCGAGAATGAAAGAGGCATGGAGATAGGCAGAGTTTCTCTCTACAATCTCCATTACCAGACGAAACCTGTTTTTTAATAGCTCGCTTACAGACTGCAAAGCTCTCAAGTGTACACGATTAGTCATTATGGTTTACCTCTTACGGTATTTGATTGAAAGAGAGTGCAGAGAGATTGCCACAACTCTGAGAATATTCGCAATCGACGGTTTTTTCTCACACAGCAAACGTGTTACTCGATAAAAAGTTAAATTATCAAAAATTCACTACACGAGCTTTATTTATCGTGTTTTAATGCCCAAGAAACAGCGCATTTTTACTGTCCATTGTCATCGTTTGCATGGTTGCTGAGCTTCAATATACAGTATGAGCTGAGGGAATGACCATGCTTACATGCCACATGAGAAATGGACATATATGCACACATTGAGTTGAAAGTTTAAGCAAAGACCATGTGTAATTTCAATGCTTCGATAACAGCCTCGCTAGCTGCCACCACAGACGCGTGAGGTTCAAAGTACATTAGAGTGGTCATAATAAGTCGACCGAGGGACCAAAGTGCTACATGCCACATGCACAAACTTGGACATTGTGATCTCCGTGAATTGAACGTTTAAACAATGGCACTGCAACTCTATAATTTCATCGGTTTGATAACAGCTTTGGCTACAAGCAGCAACAGGCCTGACATTCTGACGGCCTGTTAAGTAAATAAGTAAGTGTGTTTATCGCAGCATCTAGCTGTAGCTGTGAACTATGAGAGCAGCATTGATTCTGACAGCTTGTTTATAGCAGCTTCCAGCGGCGGTTGAAGACTATGCATTAGCATCTAATTGAAATGGTTGCGCATGCGAAACTTTACTCTCAATTTGCTTGCAGCCGCTTACCCAAATTTTCATTAAATTTTAAAGCTATAGCAGGTGTGAGAGTTTGTAGCAACACTTGCATTATCAGCAGCATGCTTGTGAACCATTGGTTTTTTTTTCATTATCAGGAGTTGTAAGCCACTGATTTTCATTTTCTGGAGTTGAGAACTTTTGATTCATAACTTTCTGAGTTGAGAACAGAGTTGAGAACCTTAGGTTCTCAGCTTTCTGAGTTGAGAACAGAGTTGAGAACCTTAGGTTCTCAGCTTTCTGAGTTGAGAACAGAGTTGAGAACCTTATGTTCTCAGCTTTCTGGAGATGCGAGGCAGAGTCAAAATTTTTGATAATTTAACTTTTTATCGAGTAACACGTTTGCTGTGTGAGAAAAAACCGTCGATTGCGAATATTCTCAGAGTTGTGGCAATGCCATGCATTGAAAGCCACCAAGGCGACCTTAATTCTCTCTCTCTTAGATTCAAAGTATGATGTTCGGCAGTGGCAGCAGCTGCAGCTGCTGCTAAAGAAACACGCCCACAATTTCAGGCAATGGCCGACAAAACTTGGAATTTCATGCCTTCATTCGAGCCAGCTTACATCTCAATCCTATAATCGGAAAAATATTAACTGATTAATTTAAGCACATGTTTATGGCGACATGCATTTCAGTGTGATGATTCCGTCATCTACAGAGCGTAAACCTGCTGTTTTTAAAATTTTATAATGCCTGTGTCAAAGTGGCACTGCCACTTTGGTCTATAGCGTATAGGGTAGGCGGGCGGGCTAGGGGGAAAACCCCTCCCTCATTCAACTGAGCTCTCGTGGTATGGCAACATGAAAAGTGACTGAAAATACGACAAAGTCTTGTACTGTCAGCCAAGCTTACAAATATCACAATGATTTCGTGTTCTACATTTTTCGCGTGTTGTAAGGAGCTCTTACACCTTAAAAATTTGCGATAACTTCTAAAGTGGCATCTTGCGAATAGAAGTTTAAGCATTTCCATCGAAACGCGTGATGCTACTTCATTCATTCCTGGCCACGACGCAGACTCTACACAACTCATCAACTGTATAAGATTTGCATTTTCATACTTACTTACCGCTGTGTATACAGCATGGGTTCGCCGTTTGGTGAAACGACCAAACGACTCGGTTTTCTAACCTTCCTCGCATTGACTTTAAAGATTTTGGTTTCATATTACCCCTCTCTTCCGCTAAACACTATTAAAAATTCAGCTGTTAAACACCAACATTTTACACGTCTCTCTTGCTCTCTCTCCAAAAACTATTTAATGCTCTTCTCGCCAAGCGAAAATAATGATTCGGCTCTTATTCGGGGCGATTAAAATTGACAATTACAGAGAGTAAGTCTCTCTCTCTCTCACCCTCCTACCCTCCACGGCCCCTCTCACAAAATTCTTCGCTTCATCTCTCTCTTTCTAACGCTCTCTCTCTCGCTCTCTTTCAATCAAATACCGTAAGAGGTAAACCATAATGACTAATCGTGTACACTTGAGAGCTTTGCAGTCTGTAAGCGAGCTATTAAAAAACAGGTTTCGTCTGGTAATGGAGATTGTAGAGAGAAACTCTGCCTATCTCCATGCCTCTTTCATTCTCGCTCTCTCAATATCGCTGTGTCCATGCCCCTGTAAATGTCACCTGCTATCCAAAATTAACCAAGTGGGGTTTTTCCATGACTCTAGAATTTCAATGAATTTGAGATTTTTCAGAATTATGAACCATTTGTGGAATGCATTACACAACTAAAAACATTTGATTGCCTGCCAACTGTCGTAAAAGAGCACTATGCAGGGTCTCAAAACACCTCTCCATACAACAGCTCAAACCCTCGGTTCGCTAAATAAACTCTCAACTTAAGTCTCCAAGCTGTGTAGAAAATTATAAGTCTGTTAAGTAAATACACACATTCTAAATGACGCACGTCTACAATTGGCAGGTTTGCTCTACAAACTCGCAATATTCTACTGTGAAGCTAGCTTTGAGTGTGAGTTTTAGGTGTCTGAAATGTAAAAGTTGTAAAACCACCAGGTCAGAAATATAAGCCGCGCATTTCTCTCGCTCACACGCTACTTGTCTGCCAAAAGCGCTTCGCTCCCTCTCTCACTCTCGCTCCCTCCTCTCTCTCTCTCTCTCCCTCCAGCTCTGCCAAACGCCTCTCTCCTCTCTCTCTCTCTCGCTCCCTCCCTCTCTGCCAAAGCTCGCCTCTCTCCCTCTCTCTCTCTCGCTCCCTCCCTCTCTCTCTCTCCCTCCAGCTCTGCCAAAACGCCTCTCTCCCTCTCTCTCTCTCGCTCCCTCCCTCTCTCTCTCCCTCCAGCTCTGCCAAAACGCCTCTCTCCCTCTCTCTCTCTCTCGCTCATGCGCCATCTGTAAAAGACACTTACTATCCGAAACTGAACCGAGAATTTCAATGAAACTGAGATTTCAGTTTAACTTTTCTCAGATTTAAGTTCATTTTGTTGAAAGATTTGCATAACTAAATGCGTGAGCTGTAGGAGAATGCAATAGAGCAAAGACACCTGAGTGCTTTGCAAAAGTTGAATACCATGCTAAATTCAGTTTAGGCGATGATTGTGCAAGTGTAAAAGGGCCTAAGGATAATGAATATTCAATAAGCGTTGGTCATCCTTGTAAAACAAGGCAAGCCCAACGAATGTCTTGCTGTCTAAGAGTAAAAGGTTGTCGCTCTAATTCAATGCAAGCGCACAAAAACATTGCAATTTGTGCCTATTGAATAATAAATTGGCCTTAGTCAGCCTTGAAAAACAATGTTTCATCCCATGGGTCATTCATTTGAGTGTTAAGCGTTTGACTATTTTCTTTTGAATCCTGTGTGTATGGTTTTACATTGTCCTTCGTATTTCCAACAAATTGTTCCGAACATCTGTGACATTGGCACTTTTCGACACCTGCGACATCCATCTGACAGTTGAACAACCAACCTTCTTCTTCATGCATTAAAACCATATTTCCACAAATATTTCACAGACTTTTCAAAGTATACTGTTGATGAGCACTCGAACAATAATAGCAATTAAAGCTAAGAAAGACCTCTTTAATGGATTTTAAACTCGCCTCGTGCGCCATCTATCGAATGTGCGGGGGACGCGACCCTCCTGCGCCATCTATCGAACGTTCCGAGATGTGTTTTAGATGTGCAAAGACTTTGTTTTTCTTAGACTAATATCAACATAAATTGAAATCTTTGACATAATATTCAGAATTTTCTGTGTATAAGAGATGTATATGTTAGTGTCGTTTATGTAAACTTGAATGCTTTGATGTTGAAAATCGATTAAAATTTACGAACTTGATCAAATTTGTTGTGTCAATCTCTTATACTGTTCGACTGAACAAACTTTTGCAATGTCATGAAGTCATATTATTGAAATAATCCAGCTTGTGTCCGTATACTAGAGTCTTTCTGTTCTTTTCAATAACTATAACTCTCCAAAATACATCTTTTTACATGCTTGGTTCATTCAACCATGCAAAGTTTCATGCAAATTACCACTATGTTCTTCGCTCTTATGGTATAACCTTCCGCTAGAACTTCATATATATTAGTTTCACCAACTAAATTTGTCAAAATTACCTAGTTTCCATACTTTTCGGGCGCGAAATAACACTCGTTTCGACAAACATGAATAAACTTCAGCCATATGAATAACTATACTTAACGATTCAATCTCCCGAAGTCTCTAAAAATGCACCATGTTTAAAATGAAAACACTCTTTTCACATAAATTGCATATGTATGAATCGTCACTGTACTGTTAGAAATACAGCCAATGACAGTTTTATCATATGAATTCTGAAATTTTTTATATTATATACAATGTCACCTGCCATCCAAAATTAACCATGTGGGGTTTTTCCATGACTCTAGAATTTCAATGAATTTGAGATTTTTCAGAATTATGAACCATTTGTGGAATGCATTACACAACTAAAAACATTTGATTGCCTGCCAACTGTCGTAAAAGAGCACTATGCAGGGTCTCAAAACACCTCTCCATACAACAGCTCAAACCCTCGGTTCGCTAAATAAACTCTCAACTTATGTCTCCAAGCTGTGTAGAAAATTATAAGTCTGTTAAGTAAATACTCACATTCTAAATGTCGCACGTCTACAATTGGCAGGTTTGCTCTACAAACTCGCAATATTCTACTGTGAAGCTAGCTTTGAGTGTGAGTTTTAGGTGTCTGAAATGTAAAAGTTGTAAAACCACCAGGTCAGAAATATAAGCCACGCATTTCTCTCGCTCACACGCTACTTGTCTGCCAAAAGCGCTTCGCTCCCTCTCTCACTCTCACTCCGTCCCTCTCTCTCTCTCTCTCCCTCCAGCTCTGCCAAAACGCCTCTCTCCCTCTCTCTCTCTCCTCCCTCTCTCTCTCTCCCTCCAGCTCGGCCAAACACCTCTCTCCCTCTCTCTCTCTCTCGCTCCCTCCCTCTCTCTCTCCCTCCAGCTCTGCCAAAGCGCCTCTCTCCTCTCTCTCTCTCTCTCTCTCTCCTCCCTCTCTCTCTCTCCCTCCAGCTCTGCCAAAACGCCTCTCTCCCTCTCTCTCTCTCTCTCGCTCATGCGCCATCTGTAAAAGACACTTACTATCCGAAACTGAACCGAGAATTTCAATGAAACTGAGATTTCAGTTTAACTTTTCTCAGATTTAAGTTCATTTTGTTGAAAGATTTGCATAACTAAATGCGTGAGCTGTAGGAGAATGCAATAGAGCAAAGACACCTGAGTGCTTTGCAAAAGTTGAATACCATGCTAAATTCAGTTTAGGCGATGATTGTGCAAGTGTAAAAGGGCCTAAGGATAATGAATATTCAATAAGCGTTGGTCATCCTTGTAAAACAAGGCAAGCCCAACGAATGTCTTGTTGTCTAAGAGTAAAAGGTTGTCGCTCTAATTCAATGCAAGCGCACAAAAACATTGCAATTTGTGCCTATTGAATAATAAATTGGCCTTAGTCAGCCTTGAAAAACAAGGCGAGCCCAAAGAATGGCTACCTAAGAGTAAAATGCTGTTGTGCCTCAAAAGGATGCAAGTACTAAATATTCAACGCTAAATGGTCAGGCAAGAGCTGTAATGGCATGCAAGCGCAAACACTGGCTGCCTTGGCTTCCACACTAAGTGCTTGCGCGCCTTGCTGGGTGACGAAGATGGAGTTGCAAGGTTTGTAGTTGTAGGCTTGAGCCTAAAATGTGTGTGTGCCTAAGAGAAAATGGCTGTATGGTCCAAAAGAATTGAGTGCTTGCGTATAATGGCCTCTACCATTAAAGTTGACCTACGTGTAAATTGCTATACGCCAAACAATGCACATGTAAAAGAATGCAAGTGCAGCTACGAGAGTAAAGTCTAGCCATGTTGGACTCCAAGCTTAAATGTGAGCTATGTGAAAATGGCCAAAACAATGGCAGCTTGATTGTAGTAAGAAAAGTTGCAAAAATGGGCGCCTTGCAATGCTTTAGCAAAGATGGATGATGAGTAAAAATTGAGTGCTATACATGCAAGAATTGGTAGCTTGCTTGTATAAAAATTGGCTGCACGCATATGCGTGTGAAAGGCCCAAATAGAATGCACAGCATGCAAATAATGAATATTCAATGAGCTTTGCTAAGGCGTGTAGAGTGAAAGAGGAGTGGAGGGGAGGGGTAGGGGCACACACACGCCCCACCCGCGCAACCCTTGGCCAAATTTAATGGGTGTCTGTTTTTAGCGGAGGCCGTGGTCGTTTGACCTTTGAACTTTCGATGACGTCATTGAGCCAGGAATGGGTGAGCCAGTAATGCATGGCCCAGGAACGGGTGAGCCAGTAATGCATGAGCCAGGAACGGGTGAGCCAGTAATTGTATATTGATTACTACTTGCATCGATCAGCAGTTCACCTCGGTGGCCCGCGGGAAGTGTTGGAAAGTTCTGTGAGCCACCTCTGCTGTACAGACCTAAAGTGGATTAAATAATACTTTATAATATAAAGTATTTTATTATATCCAGTGGTGTAGCTAGACAGAGAGAGGGAACGAGAGACAGACAGACAGACAGAGATATAGAGAGACAGACAGACAGACAGAGACAGGCATAGAGACAGAGACAGAGAGAGACAGAGACAGAGAGAGACGGAGATAGAGATCGACTCCGCAACGGTTCAAATGATTTGAACAAAGATAGGCCAGTAATATTATTATACACAAAGTCAGTGCATCGTTTCTGTGGCTCTGATTCTCAAAGGCAATACTATATTATTCGTGTAATCACTATATAGAAGTATATTTACCAATAGCTGCACATCATCAATAGAATATTAATTGCATGATTACAGGCACATTGTGCCTGTAATCATGCAATCTCGTTTATTAAGTTTATTAGGCCTATATTACCTCATTTTTGATATTGGTATTTTTGTAGTGCTGCAGTACTGCTGTTATTGTTTTTATTCTGTTACTACTTTTAATATTAGTTAAGTCATACTTAAGTCCTAAGTAAGTTTCATATACATTTATGAATAATAATCAAGAAAGAGGGGTCAAGCTAGTACTATAAGCTTTTAGCTTAATCAGTTCATCACAGAATTGGGTTTCGGCGATTCGATAGACTGTCAAATTTATCTCAGTTACCACTGTTGCCTTACTAATGCCCTAATTATAGTAGAACACAAAACTTACTTCATGCACGACCTTTTGTGTGAAAAGAAATCATTCTTCTTTCGTTGTGCCACTTCTGATGGCTAATGCAAACTTTCTTTTCAACATTTTGCTACATGCGCTATAACTATTACTAAATAAAAGATTTGCTAGCTTAGTTCAGATTTCCACACCGATTCCAGCTAAGTCTTCAGCAAACGAGTCGTTACAAACTACTGTGGCATCCTTGTACACAGAGCGGGAAACACGCTAACCGCGGGAAGGGAATATAAAACATTAATTTGAACTCGAGAGCCAGACAGAGACTGTCTGTCTCTTACTCTCTCGCGCGCAAATGATACTTTTAATGTTAATATTAATGTTTCCATAGATGATAGACATAGTCTCTCTTTCTCTCTCTCTCCTCTAGAGAGGAGAGAGAGAGGAGAGGAGAGGAGAGGAGAGGAGAGGAGAGGAGAGGAGAGGAGAGGAGAGGAGAGGAGAGGAGAGGAGAGGAGAGGAGAGGAGAGGAGAGGAGAGGAGAGGAGAGGAGAGGAGAGGAGAGGAGAGGAGAGGAGAGGAGAGGAGAGGAGAGGAGAGGAGAGAGGAGAGGAGAGGAGAGGAGAGGAGAGAGAGAGAGAGAGGAGAGGAGAGGAGAGAGAGAGAGGAGAGGAGAGGAGAGGAGAGGAGAGGAGAGGAGAGGAGAGGGAGAGGAGAGGAGAGGAGAGGAGAGGAGAGAGAGAGAGGAGAGGAGAGGAGAGGAGAGAGAGGAGAGAGAGAGCGGAGAGAGAGAGAGAGGAGAGAGAGAAAGAGAGAGAGAGAGAGAGAGAGAGAGAGAGCGGGTGGGCGGCTAAAGTAAACACGTAGGCCAAGTAGTTTTCTATGATGCTAGGGAATATTGATTGAATCGCACTGTGAGGTTGACGAATAGGTTAATCTGATTTTGGGTGGCGGCGGGTCTCATAACTTGAGTTCCAGTATTCACAATGCAGGTGGCGGATCTCAAATCAGAGGTGCCGGTTCTGAATTCCTAGGTGCCGGTTCTGAATTCCTAGGTGCCGGTTCTGAATTCCTAGGTGCCGGTTCTGAATGCCTAGGTGCCGGTTCTCAGACCCGGCGAGACCCGGCTGAATTTAACCACTGAAAGTAGGCCTACGGTAAAAAGTAGTCTGTAGAGTGTCGATCTTAGAAAAAATCCCAAGATTGCTAGGCAAAATCCCCAGATCCCAAGTCGGACCCAAATTCCCAAGATCTTGGGAAATATCCCAAGCAGTGGTCGCACTGTTAATCTAAAACCACGTGATTGGTGATGTACGATTTTGACTTTCTGAAATTCAAACACCTTTTTAATCATGATTAATGTTTAATATTATTTCCATCTTAGGCTAGGTTACAATACGAAATTAAAACTTAATTAAGACTGTGCGCAAGTAGTAACACACAGCCTCACATTTGTAGACCAAATATTTACACTAGATCCAATGACATAATGACCATTACGATACGACAATCGACAACATTCAATTTGGTGAACCGGTTTCGGTGGTTTTCTTACCAACGACGTATAATCACAGAATAGTCCTCGATAAAATTAATGTGCAGTTGTGAAAAGAGCTGGGTGAGCAGTGCGTCTGAGGGTGGGCCATCTTCTGTCCTGTGATAGCAGCTCGGTCGAGCCGGTGCCGATGGGAGGAGGTGGCAGACTGACCTCGGTCATGGACTTCTTGATTAGCAGATAATAATATCCAGATGTTCATGCCTCGGTCGACCGCTGCTATAAGAGAGCACGACGCCTGCATAGGTCGAGGCCGCTGGTATCCCTGTGCGCAGTGGCATCAGATACGTCTTCAAAGGCCCAGAGATCGGATGTGCCGTGGGAAAGGAGGTCACTGGCAGTGTGGCACACTGCCCTCTGTCGACCACTGCTGTCAGAAAAGCAAGGCCAATTTGCATACCTCAAGGCCGCTGGTAACCGATGGGCGCGGCGGAATCGGATACGTCTTGAAAGGCTCTGGATAGAACACAGATGCCCCGTCTGTCTTCGAAGTTCTGTCAACGGTCTATTGAGAAGCGAACATTTCCGGCTCGACCACCACCTGTTGCTGATCTGTTATCATGGCTAATTCTACGTGTGGCGGTTTCTCGTCTGATGCTGGATTATGGAGGGCACATGAGCGGTATTGTCATCCAGGTGCATGTATCCCTCGAGCCGTTTTATTCCGTCGAATATGTCTGCGTGTCCTGACGTCACTTCTACCACAGTATATGATTATTTATACTGTGCTTCTACTTCCGTTGAACACATCCTTGTATCGGATTCGGCAGGAAGGATTGAGTTCTTGCACAGGTCGCTTTCGGTGACTTGGACCAGTCGCAGGTCTCGGCAGGCCTGGCCGGATTTCCAGGATGGGCTGCTGGGATGGTTTCGCTGCCACATAAAAGTCCATCGCTCGCCGCGTCGCAGTTTGCGGATGGAATATCTGCAGAGTAACCATTCCTCGAGATCTCGTTTGCAGCACGGCTTTGCTACATGCGCAGCTTTGCCTCAGCTGGACGGATCTCTCGTAGGCGTCCTAACTCTCTGACCGTGGCCTCCGAAATTAGGTTTACTGTTGCGCCAGTGTTATTAACCACTAAACATGTAGAAAAATTCGAACATTTCCAATGGAAACCCGAACACCCCCAATCCCGAAAGCATATTATTGGCCTCACAATATTCGGGGGGGGGGGCCGATAGCGCATTGGATAACACGCTGGCATGGAGAGCGAGAGGTACCGAGTTCGAGTCCCGTAGGGCGGATAGCCTATGCTTTGTAGGTTGCTATTAGCGCCGTTGTATTGCAGGCTGTCTGTTCTGTTAGTAGGCTAGTTAAGATTTAAATTGCATAAGATGTAAATGTACAGCGCAGTGCGTTTGTCAGGCGCTTAATAAAGAAAAGATTAGGGCCTATTATTATTATTATTATTATTATTATTATTACAAACTATAAAAAATACTAGGCCTACATGACTGTGTAGATTACTAATTTATTCTGATATCTTTTCTACAAACGTAATCCTCTCTTGATCGTTTGCAGCACGGCTTTAATGCTACATGCGCAGCTTTGTCTCAGCGGGACGGATCTCTCGTAGGCGTCCTAACTCTCTGACCGTGGCCTCCGATATTAGGTTTACTGTTGCACCAGTGTTATTAACCACTAAACATGTAGAAAAATGCGAATCTCGATTGAAAAGTATACCGGATCAAGGCCATGCGGTCAATAGATAGAAAAACATGTACAGTACACTTACATTAACATTAGTATACCGATTCGATAATAGCCATCGACCTATATAGGTCGATGGATATAGCCTAAGTAATTATTATACATGTAGATCAGTGAGCAGACGAGTTGCAGCTCTATAAGCAAATACCGGTGCCCAAGTTGACCGACACACCTAAATATCTACCACCTTCACGAAACGCAGTTGTCATAGAAACTAGTAATGGCGTCTGTTTGAATTGGCGATTCTAAATAAATTCTATAATTTTACTGAAACAGTGCGATATTTATTATTAACATTTTCGCTCATATATTGAAAAAGAACTGCTTGCGCGATTAAACCGTTTAGGCTCTTAAGCTCGTAAATATGTCGAAGGTCTCCAACTGTGACAGCTTGAAGAGTCAAGCAATGGAATATTACAGACCTGATGGACCAGGAGGCGGTGTTACTGAACATATGGAAAACATACTAAATAGCACTTTCTTTGAAAAGCCTGAAGATGTCTACGGCCACATTGTAAGATAATTGTAGTTTTGGAAAATCAAATAGGCCTGTCGCAATATAGGATAATGTTAGAATTTCTGTTATGAGGCATTCAGTAATACATATATAATTACTCATTTGTTATAGGTCAGCTGCATAAGCTTCGGGAATAAAGTATTTTGCACACCCAAAGCAAAACTTTGAGAAGGGAATATTATGTTAGATTTCGCTTGCATTTATAATGCTATTTGCCGGTACAGGGGTGTGTACAACAGGTTGAAGCAGGTGGTCGCTTCATGATTGAGGATTTAGCATTTTTGATTGGACTAGCATGCTTACTTCAATCTGTTGTTGTTGTCTTATGCAATTTTCAAAATATTGTTGAATTTTGGTTGACTAAATAATTCTCACATTTCTGTTGATCATATAGGAAGCCATGCATTCATGCTGCACTTTTGAGAAGTCTGTAAGACGTGCTATATTCAGTTTGCTGAAACATGCATACATGTGCATTAAAACATATATAGTTACATACGTGGTTCTGATCCAAGTTTTATGTTTTACGGAATGAGACATAGCCTCCAATAAATAATAAAATTATGACCGATCTGATATTTGTAATTTAAGTTTCTAGTCAAAATATTACTGGATAATTGTGTAGTTTGTATATAAATTATTTCTACTATTTCTACTACATGTATTCTACTTTCTTTCAGGCAAATTACTTCAAACAGCGTAGCAAGCCACCAAAAATATCAAAGGTATACTTTAGACATTTATTTTATCGATGTAAATAGAACAATATCAAACTTGTAAAATCACTTGTACTTTAGCTTGTTTACTGTATGAGCTTAATATTCGTATATCTAACTGGATATAATGCAAATCAGCACTTTCACTCTCCCGATTAATAGATTGTTCTTCAGAAACATATGCTCTTTGAGTGTGTAGATTGAATTCTCTCTCCGTATAGTTTCCCAGTTTTGCTCAGCTGTAAGATAAACGTAATATCAGTGTTTCCGTTAGAGTCCAAACAGAGGACGTATTTATGCCCTGAGCTAGAATTTTTTTGGATGTAGCTCATTTCTTTTGGCTATTACACCGAAAAATGTGGACAATTTGGACATTTTTACGGACGTAAAAACGGCCATTTGGGCGTTAACGGAAACACTGCGTAATATGTGTTACTTCACTTAAAGAAAAGTTTTGTTACTTTTACTTTAGCAAAGTATTAAAACATTGAATTACTCTGACTTGCCCAAAATAATATTTCACCCATTTGTTTTGCCTAATGCTTATAGTATAATTGCAGATGTATAGTGTTAATAATTTTGGTCTCTTTTAATAAAAATTGCAATTCCTTTATAATTTTTCTAAGAAGACTGAATACTTAACCATTCCAGGCATTTTTGATTCTAGATTCTAACTTTTGGAATCTAAGTGGACTCTAGACCCTATATGGTTACTGGTTTTAGACAGGTTTTCTCTGAGTGACTAACTTGCAATGCCTAAAATGTCATTGAAAATGGATGAACCTAATAAACTGAATCTATTCACAGATTTCGGCAAGAGAGGTGTTTGACAGCAGAGGGCAGACTGCATTACAAACTGAACTCTACTGCGCTGTTTTGAACAAAGTCAAGGTATTTCACTTTCTTGTCATAGCTTAGGTATTACTACAATGCAATGTCTTATTGTCATAAGTGCTGTAACTAACCAATTAGGCTTTATAATTAAGTACACATAATTGTTAAAGGAACCCAAACACATTACTGTAAAGTGTAATTACTAATCAGTATAGTTTGCTTTAGAATTAAACAATTACTGTACCCTGATTTATGACGTGCAAGCATACATATATAGTATGTATGTACTTACATGTAGATATTTGCATAATATCTTCTAACAATTATGTCAACAGGTTCACAATGTTCTGAGTTTACCCCAAGTTTATGAAAATTGTGGGTTGGTTGTTTTAGCAACATTTATTATCTTAAATTTAGAAATGGATGTAAGCTTTGCAGTTGTTAATACAGTTCAATTGTTTTCCAGTGTAGACTTGCTGTTGTATATTATTTCTTTCTAGAGATATGAAGTTTTACTTGAACTTCTTTCAAATTGATGCTGTGACTATAATACATGTTGACATCATTTCTTGTTCTTTCAGTTGGCTTCCTGCTCATCGCTGGCACTTTCAGTCACCATGAGTGACTCGATCAAACCTGAAGAAAGAGAATTATTGGAATTGGAGAGGCAGAAATCTGTCGAAAGAGCTGTTGAAATTATCAATGAAACTCTGTCTGAAAAGTTATCTGGTATAGATCTCAAAGATCAAGCCGGTGTTGATACCATTCTGTTGTAAGTACTGACCTTGTTATGTACTTAGAGGGTTTGGTAAAATCCATGCTTGAAGTCCTTAACATATTTATGGGATAATGGGAGTCTGTTAGACACTTAGTTACCAGAATGTTTATTTTGTAATTCTACTATTTTGCGTACCACGTTGATGTAACGTTCTGGCTTTTGCAGATTTAGTTGATTAAGTCTGGAAAAATAGGCTGGTATTTCACTTTCAGCTTATATATGAAGCTGTAAAATTAAAGCAATTTGTGTACAGTCATAATGGTTAATGCTCTGTATCATTATGAGGTAAATAACAGTATTTGCTTGTAAACAGTATTTGCTTCTCATTAATTTGTAGATGTTAGGAAAAGGTGAGGTCTTTAAAAGTTACTGGTCTAAAGCAGCTATATAATAACCAGATGCTAATGGATATTTCCTTAAATTATTTTACCTAACGTCTCCTGACACTGGGACATGATCTGATGACCGAGAGACACTGAGAGAAAACTACAAGTTTTTGCACATAAAAAATGATGTCCTAATGACACAATGCAGATTTTAAAAAATGCAAACTGAACAAAGTTAAAAGGAAAGGAATGTGCTAGTTTTAAATTTTTTATGTAGGCATGTATGTAAGTCTGCGCCAGTGCGTCAATACGCTTAACACAGTGCCTTCTAAGCACCTCGTAAAAATTTCTACGGTACTTAAACATGGGGCCCTTGTCATATGCATTTGTCATGTTGGATCTCTTTGCTGTCGTGCTTTGCTGGCAGTGCAGTCTACCGATGTCCAACTCAACCACAAACCCTGGACTGCACACAGTCTACTTGCCATTTATTTGTCTGGCAACGATGTGTCTAAATATAGGCATAGCTTCATTTATCAAGCGTTGAGTGGCCTTGAGTAGCAGCTTTCTACTTGTGTGCCAGCTGTTTGGCCATATTCAACCCCTTGGAGCATTTCTCGATTATGAATGAATGGTACACTCCAGTGGGTCATTAATTTTGTGTTGTTTGCGTTATGGTAGCATGCACCTATGAGAGGTTCTCATCAAAACATTTTGCAATTTTAATAACGTGTACAATACATGAATGCGTACATACATGCATAGAGTGTTGGATAGTTACTTTTCAAAAGGAACTAGTTAAAGTAACTAGCTAGTGGAAAGGAAAGAGTAACTAGTTACCCAAAAGTTACATAAAATAGTAACTAGTTATAGTAGTGCACAACACTGCATACATACATATCTACATTGTATTGTATTGTATTGTATTTTCGTTTATTTCATAACTTGCTGTCAAGACGCAACAAGTGACATCAATGCATGATTATGCAGTTATAGTATTAGAGACTATAGTACTATTATAATAGCTTTAGGCCCAGACATAGATGATAGATATTCGTTTTATTTTCTGACAGGTTGACAGACCGCAACCAGTTACAATAGAAATATGTTAGATAATGAAGTCAAAAAAAAAAAAAAAAAAAAAAACCAGACAGGTGTGCAGTCAGGTGAGACTTAGGGCATATATTTATAGATATATTTACATACGTTCCTACCTGGGTACTTACATGTACATATACAGCAGTACATAAATAAGTAGACCTACTTACCTAAATAGATTTGAATGTAACAAGAATACTGTTAAAGTCCAAGCTTGTTTAGGAGCCGTTTCTTTAAACAGCCAACTTGTAAGAATAGAGTTTTTTCTTGTAGGGAGCTAATTTCCAAGATGAAAGAGGAGCTTGAGTTGCAGAATGCAGAAACAGCACAGGAGGAAGGACAAGCCGAGACATTCAGGGCGGAATCTTCTGTTAGGACTACTGAATCCCCTGCCAAAGGAAAACCCCCTAAATCACCAAAGTATGCAAACGATTATAAATGCATCATCATAAGTCTTTTTTGTAACATCACTTCTTCTTCTTTGTTTCTCCTCCGTCAGGCCAAGGCCAACGATGAGTCCTCAACTTGTCGTCTCCAGAGTTCTCTATCCTTGATTTTTTCCTTTGCTTCTGCAATGTTCATCTTCATTCTCTAACATCACTATTTGGTAATAAAGCATAAGTCGCTGGTTTTAAGTAATTGCAAGTTAAGACCCTACACAACAACGATCTCAGAGGAGAGGCTCAAACCAGCACATTCTGAATTACAAAGCTTAACCGATGAGCCACTATTATCTCACATCTGAAAGAAGACAGCAATATGAATTGGGCAGGGATCAAAGCATAACTTTGGTTACAACTTTAGCGATGTTCACGATGTAACAACATAAGTTTACCACAAGGGGGCATCATCATCAGCAACATCAATGACACTTTCATCATTATCATCGTCATTTGTAATCAGCAGTAGCAGCAACAAAATCATCAAGAGTATTGTTATCAATCATCACTATCAGCAAATTGTCTTCATCAGCAGCATGGCTTTTCTTGTGTACTGGTGCAAGAATCAATTGCATTAGTTTAATTATCATTAAATTTATATATCTAAATAGCTCTAACATTTACTGACTATAATTATGCATAGTGGTATTTGTTAAATTGTTAAATTGTAAATTAAGTAGTTGCTGTGAATAATTGTAGTTCTGTTGTGATATGTGTCTGAACTTAGAGTCAAATCAAAGGTCGTGGCTGTTCTCTTGCCACCAGATGAACCGCTTGAGAAGCTTGTTTCCGGGTGTAGTGCTGTTGCTGCAGCTTCTCAGGCCGTATGTCTCGGTGCTGCCTCTCTCCATCAGATTCCACTCTACAACTACCTTGCATCACTGAGATTTGAAGAGGTACCGTATTAAGACACCTAGTACTAAGTGTCACATTCTATGCCATAAACGGTAGAGCTGATACTCCAAAACCTGCATGTAACATCCTTCGTTAAATGCAGATTCCCAGCATTCAAAATCAAAATCATACATGTACTTAGGAGATAATAGAAAAACTTGTAGATTAATATTGCCTCATTTTAATATTACCTCATTTTCATTTATTTACTTTAAAAATTGACCGTCGTCAAATTTTAGTGTGCTTGAGAGTTAAGTTCCACTGGTCTGTTTGTTGAAAGGTTCCTGAGAAGTTGCAACTACCATTGCCTATGGTGACTGTGTTGGCAAGTGGTAGAACTGCACCTGGTAAACTGAACTGCATCAAGGAGTTCATGGTTGTGCCATCGCCAAATATGTCCCTAAAAGAGGTCAGTAGCTAAACATTTCTTGCAGTAACAGCTCAGAAGTAGGTAATTATGTAAGTAATTAAAGTTGTTGTTTATTTATTGTGTGAGAAAGGTGCTATATAAGTGAGCTGATTAATACATATATACATAGATATGTACATACAGGTACATAAAAACATACATATAAACATACATACATAGGTACACATGTAGGCCCATGTATACAAAATATCATGTGAGCTAAGTGTAAATACTCTTTAACATGATATAATGGGTGTGAATTTCGACTATTTTGCCGTATTCACCATATACATGTACAGTCGTTCTTTTAGCTTTTCTACATCACGAAACACATTTTATGCTTACTGATGTTGCTTGTTGGCTTTTAACCATTTTCTTGAAGTTTCTTATATGAATTAGCACTTTGCATTTTAGGCAGTAAAAGGAATTCTGAAAATCTACAATCACTGTGCAAAGAGTTTGACCGGGAAAGGTGGAATGGTAAATATTTAGTTTTCTCAGTACTAGACTGTATTTGTCCATGCCTGAACATTATACCTAAATCAAATGATTTTAAATTATGAGAAAACTGGAACTTATTGGACACTTTTGGGCCAAATGGGAGGTTCACAATCTCCAAACTATAAGTTGGGTAATGACGTGTGTCCGTAGTTAATAGTGACTTGGAAAACTTTGAATATGATTACTGGCTATATGCAAAATACTTTTAAGATTCAATTCGGTGTCCCTGTTCATTACACATGTAGGACTCGCAAGTGTAAATTGAAGTTTGGAACTGTCATTTAGTTACAATGTTTGCCAATAGATGTTCTGCTAATATGAATATTCAACAGGGACGGCAGTGCAACGATTGGGGCGCCCTTTGCCCTCAGTTTGACCGCCCTGAGCAAGGAATTGAACTGCTGGAAGATGCCATCAAGCAACTTGGTCTGACACCAGGACAAGATTTCAGTCTGGTTCTGAACTGTGCTGGACATGAAATACTGGACCACGTGGGTACCATTTATGTGCTGTTAGGCTTGTTTGATATTGTGATGCTCTCCAGAGATCGACTGCTCGGTGCAATTTGCTAGGAGGCTGAAATCTTAATGCTATTTATATGACAACTATTCATTCAATGTTACTGACAGCAATTAGAACTGTATGTATCTTGGCATTTCATAGCAGCTCCTGTCGTCAGTAAGTAAACTAAATCTCACATGTGATAAACATTTTACAAGGCTGGTGAAAAGCAATTGTGGTGGCAAGGGGTCATCCATGAAGATCGTCTGCTAATATGACTTACTTTGGACCCTTCCTTCCCCTCTATCCTTTGACCACAATTGGCACAACCTTTTCCATCCCCTTTGCGAACAACTTCACTCGATCTGAGCATTAAGGTCCACATTACGCTACCTTCAGTGATGTTGCATGGCTAACTACAATACACTCTTCAGTGATGTTGCATGTCCAGTGAGATTGGGTAGTTTGATAACAGTATGTCCTGCAAAGGGACTCTGCTTATATCCAACACAGTACAAACTGCTGTCTTACTGTAGTGGATCTTTAATGTCAAGTTGTTCTGAAATAACTGTACATACAAAATTTAGATACAGAAATCAGCATTGGGTATATCCCCTCCCCTTCTTTGATCCGTACTGGACGACCCCTATTTTGCTATTGTAAGTGCTTTTTGTAAATTGTAATCATGATCATTTTTGTGGAACAGCCGGTGGTGACGAATTCCTGATCGATGAAAATGGTGTTCCTTGTCCACCGCTAAATTATTAATGTTTGCATAAATTGATAATGACAGCTGACAAGGGTTTGGCATTGAACAATTAGCAGCAAAAATTATTACTGTAGCTAAATGACTAATGCAAAAATCAAGAAAATGACATTTCTCATTTAGGGATGACAGTGATAAATTAATTTAACAGATTTGTAGATGGGTAAATTTGTACATTTTTATTCATATAGTACCTGGAGGTAATAGTGATATCATTCTTGATTATTTAGGACAAAGGGAAATACGAAGTAACGATTGGTCAGTCAAAAACGCCGGATGAGTTGGTCAAGTTCTGGATTGATCTGTTGAATCGTTATCCGTCGATCATTGCGATCATCGATCCAATGCGTAAACAGGTGTGTGTCTGAGAGCAGGACTACTAAATTCAGAAGTTAACAACTACATGATGTAGAAAAGCATTGTGACAAAGCTTTTAATCAGTGGCACTGAGAAATTGTGAGTGAAGGACTTGCTCAAGGTCCCCACACAGTAACCATCTCCAGGGAGGCTCAAATATCCATGTTACGAGGCAAGCGCTTTTAATAAATCATGTCCCTCATGTACCATGTCCCTTTAAGTCAACATAGTAATTACCTGATGTATGATGTCACTCTTTATTTATATTTTAAATATGTTTTAAGTAGGCTATGTGTATTGGTCAGAATTTGTAATAGTATGTTTTGTATGGTGCAGATTACCCAATTTCTTTGTTTAATATTACAAAACCAATTAAATGCTAATCTGTAATCAGGATCATGATTGCGTTTAATGCTCGATTACTAATTATTTTAATAATAAGTGACTGATACTAGTGCATAAGACAAGTTTGCAAGCATTGTTTTTTAGGGAGAGCACAGTACTGTTAAGCTTCTGCAAATGTGCTACATTAACTTTCAGATATGTGCATACTAACATTTTGCTTGATTTGCAGGAAAGAGAGCAATGGATGAATTTATGTGAAGCCGTTTCTCATCGCTGTTACGTTATTGGAGACGTGGTCTACCATCGTCCTGGTTTACTAAAAGATGAGGTACTTTCAGATGACTTTAAGGCATCTGCAGTCACTCTTCGTCTTGAACAGATGAACACCATCTCGGACTTACTTACATGCCTCAAGAAACTGGAAGGCAAGGAAGTCATATTAATGTGTATCTTTCTATATAAATTGTTCAAGGCAAGGCCAGCAATCACAGAAATGTTAATGAAGTGCTCAGTAATGTAATGTAATGTAACAAGACATTTATATAGCGCCACTTAGAGTCTCACAGAAGCGCTCAACACGTGGCCATCAAACAGCTGAAAAGGTGCGTCTTTAAGAGTCGAGAGAAAACCATGTAGCCACATGTAGCATTAGTGGCACGCACAGATGGCAGAAGATTATTCCAGATCCGTAGCGCCGCAATTGAGAAGTCCCGACGAACACGGGTGGTGGTTCGAAACGAAGGTACAATCAAGTCATTTCGCGAGTATATTGATGTTGTTATCAATCATAAAAAATGTAGGAATATATTCATCATGACCATCAGTTGACATTGTGCACATTATATACATATATATTATATATATATATTATATAATGATTATACTTATATAAGGTTTATATTTTTTCCAGATGCTGGTCATCAGATTGTCATTAGCAGTTTGGCAAGTGACACAACAGAATCGATGATAGCTGATCTGGTATGATTATCCAATTTAAATACATTTTTATTCTGGACATTAATAAAGTGCCTTCCAAGACCATCTCAAAATGGATGCTGTAAAATCATCATTATACTTACAGCGAATAAATTATTTTTTTATTAGGTTCAACGTCTGTGATGCCCATGTCTTATGCACAAAATACCAGTTGATGGTGTCCAAAGTCAAAGCAAAAATAGATTCAAATTCTAAAAGGCCAAGTGCTCCAGTAGCACAAAATGAAAGCCTACAGAGGACAAAAGAACAGTCCATAAACCGAGCTCCAAGAGACTGCCGTAGTTTTAGAGACTTCATTTTCTTAGCATACGAGGATTCAGTCAGCGACTTATAACCGAATTGTCTGGGGCACAAATGGAGCTGAACTTTCTGAGCAAATTTCTGCCCTGGCAGGGACTGCACCCCTGACCTTTTGATTTACAGTCCAGCATTCTAATCACTACAGAATCACCCACCTGCAATCAAAGATAAGCCTGCCAAAATTCAAGGACACCACAGTACTTGACTTCAGTAGAGTAGGTGAACATCATGTAGATCTATAAGACCTACGACTAGGCTAGCAGGTTACATATTTTAACAAAGTTGTGTTCTTAAGAGGACAAAGTAAGAGGTCAAAATCTGAAGCTGAATGAAATTTGGGATCTGCGTTGCCGACCATATAGTTATTTGTTGTAACAATGTATGGCAAGAGTTGTTATGTATAAAGCAACTGGTGTGTGGTAATACAAATGAAAGGATGCTCAATTGCTCATTGTATGTTGCAACAGGCGGTTGGGTTTGCGGCAAAATTCATCCGGATTGGAGGACCATGCCGAGGAGAACGAGTGAGCAAACTGAATCGGCTTCTTCAGATCGAGGCTGAACTGGAGTCAAACAACAGACTACTTTGGGGACAGGATCATGTCTTTCCCCTCATCAAGACCCCAACTGCGACCACAGATTGTGTGGAAGGAGCGGTACTTGGAACAGAGCAACTGAAGTCTAATCGGCTGAGTGGTAAGGAGCAGAGCCACTCACCTCAGGAGCGAAAAACACCAGAGATTGATCAGAACCGTTCGCCGAAAGAACAGAAACAGTCAAACAAAGAAAAGTCACCTCGTGAGAGAAAGCATTCCGACAAGAAGTGACATGGAAAGCGAAATGTGTGCTGGTACTTGTAGTATAATTAGCAGATTTAAAGTTTGCTTTTTCATAAATTTTGTCAGTGATATAAATTATTAATGGTATTGGTAACACTGGACAACAAATTTTAACTTTTTTTTTGTTGCCTAAAAAACTTTAGCTGTTCTATATAGATTTTGGCACGCTGAATCCAGTGGTGTTCTCAGAATTTTTGTATCAGGTCAGGTTTTTGAGAAAAATGGTTTGCAAGATTTTAAAAGAAATTTACTTAGTGCATAGATTTCACTATGGACAACAAATTTTAACTTTTTTTACTTCCTAAAAACTTTAGCTGTTCTATATAGATTTTGGCACGCTGAATCCAGTGGTGTTCTCAGAATTTTTGTATCACGTCAGGTTTTTGAGAAAAATGGTTTGCAAGATTTTAAAAGAAATGCCCAGAAATTTACTTAGTGCATAGATTTACAATGTACTGTTACTTAGAGAACTGACAGTCGCTTTTCTCAAAAACCTGACGTGATACAAAAATTCTGAGAACACCACTGGATTCAGCGTGCCAAAATCTATATAGAACAGCTAAAGTATTTTAGGCAACAAAAAAGTTAAAATTTGTTGTCCAGTGAAATCTATGCACTAAGTAAGTTTTTGGGCATTTCTTTTAGAATCTTGAAAACCATTTTTCTCAAAAACCTTACGTGATACACAAATTCTGAGAACACCATTGGATTCAGCGTGCCAACATCTATATACAACAGCTAAAGTGTTTTAGGAAGCAAAAAAGTTAAAATTTGTTGTCCAGTGAAACCTATGCACTAAAAGTAAATTTCTGGGCATTTCTTTTAAAATCTTGCAAACTATTTTTCTCAAAAACCTTACGTGGTACAAATATTCCGAGAACACCACTGGATTCAGCGTGCCAAAATCTATATAGAACAGCTAAAGTTTTTAGGAAGTAAAAAAAGTTAAAATTTGTTGTCCATAGTGAAATCTATGCACTAAGTAAATTTCTTTTAAAATCTTGCAAACCATTTTTCTCAAAAACCTGACGTGATACAAAAATTCTGAGAACACCACTGGATTCAGCGTGCCAAAATCTATATAGAACAGCTAAAGTTTTTTAGGCAACAAAAAAAAAGTTAAAATTTGTTGTCCAGTGTAATTTATTACTCATTTCAGTTGGACTCGTGACAGTAATATGTCTGCCTGCTTCTATTTTTTTTATTCAAACCGTTCGTGTAGGAGAATTCTAAACATATATACCCCACGAACAGTTGGCAATTAAGTTCTGACTAGAAATATTTGTCTATTCCTGGGGTACTCGCAAAATTTATCAACTAAGCAAACCTCTTAACTGGAAATAATTCTAGCATCAAATTGAAATTTATTGATATTTGGTGGAAACTTTCTGATACTATTGATCCCTGAAAAGTGTTTTATGTGGACAAAATGCATCCCCTATTGTTATTACTACTACCACTACCACCACCACTTGGCTACTATGACTAGTTTTAAAAATGACTTGGGTTTTCTGCAGAGAGATGTAAACAAGTTTCTTGTCCTTTCATTTACCTTTTTACCTAATCATCATCATCATAAACGGCAACAAAGAACTGCTTGGGCCCCATTAAAGCTTTGGCGTTACATTAAAGTACTGGCACTTTTAATTCGTTATGTGTAACACCAGACTGTACAGAAAATCAGTTATCGAATACTTCTACTGAGTTTTGAAAATGCGTTTCATTAAATAATCCACTTACACTCAAGTATTGTAAATTATAATAATTGATCAGATGTCATAATCTTAATGCAGCTTTGTACTGTTCACTGTTCAGTGATCATTACAGAATAACAACCGATGACTTATTAAATTATTAGCTCCTTAGAGTAAAATTAGTCAACAGAAGTACATAACACAGGTTAGGGTGTGACCGATCATTTGGCATGTTTATCGATTTTCAAATCCAGATATTCTTCCGGATATTATTTGGCCTGCTTTTTTGCTGAATCCGGATTCAAGCCGATTAATCGGCAATATATATATATATGTTTAATTCTAGATACTGTTTATTACTCCGCGATCGCAGTTTGTTGATGCGATTTAATTATTTTACACGGACTTTTGATGATAAAGATTAAAGATTACTGCAGGAGGTCGCCGAAACAAGTTATGTTTGTATAAATGAAACAAGAAATTGTTTTTAGTCAAAAATATTACTTCTTTTGGTATATGGATCGGTAGTTCTGGGATGCGCCGATTCCGATTAATCGGTATTAGCAAAATCCGGCGCACACCGATATCCGGATCAAGATTCGGCCACACCCTAACACCGGTTATAGTTGCCTATGATTTAAGATACCTGTGACTGACCTGCCTCTTTCTGTCCTGGATTACTGGATAATGAATAATATTTGTTCACTTGTAGATGAGCGAGTTTATCAGTTTCAGTGTTTCAGTTTCTGATCGAAAATTGATCCGAATTTGATTAAAAATGGACGCTGAAATAGTTGTCTGGACATAATTAGATCACCGTGAAGGCATCCATAAATAATAAGCCGACGTGATTATTTCCCTTGTTCCTTGTCTCGACCGCCATCTACCGTTTCACTCTCCCATCGTCGTACGGCGTGGACCCCCGTCACTCGAGGCCAGCATAGGACGCCGTGCCCTCTCTGATCAGCGCCGATTCGTCGTGTTTCCTGGCCGGCTGGACCTCGGTCACCTTCTCCGTCGACGGAACGGCCATTAGCAGAGGATCCTTCGAGAATAACGGTGGCGCCTCGTCGCGGCCGAGAGACGCCGCGAACGGACCATCCGATCTATCGTCGTCGCAGTGACGATAAAGAAAACTGGGTATCATCAGGGCAACGGCCAGGGTCAGACCGCCGAGGCAGAACAGTATCAGCCCGATCAGCTTACAGGCGTCCAGGTTGTAGTTGTAGATAATGGCCTGGCGGTCGATGACCTCCTTGTTCGTTCCTACCATTCCGACGAGGATTGGCTTCTGCGGCAGAAGGTAACCGACCAGGACGCACACAATCCCCACCACCAGGAACAGCACTCCGATAAACACGAATCCTAAACCACATTCGTAATAGTAATCGTAAACCTTATAAATATATATACTAGATGTTTGTCCGTCCTAAGACGGTTAAAAAATTTGAAAATGCCAAAAGATGCGTCGTCACGTGATATGTGATTGACGTAAGTCCTCTCCTCCCCTGCCTCTTCCTCCCACCATCCCTCCCTCCATCCCTGCCTCCATCCGTCCCTCCTCTCCCCACCCTCTCTGTCCCTCTACCCCTGCCTCCCTCTGTCCCTCAATTCCTCCCTCAATACCTACAACCCTCCGTCCACTCGCGTCGTGCGTTGTGTAAGATTTTGGTGTCGCCCCTATCGAAGTGTCTTACTCATCCTGGTAGCCTATGTATGCGTTATTGGAATGTTGACACTATGACAGAGATTTCTCTTCTATTATATTGTTAATTATAATGAATGTTTGCCCGTCCTAAGACGGTTTAAAACAATTGAAACAGTGTCTATAGCATACAAATAGCAGCGCTACCTACCGAAATGAAATCTTTCAGAGCGTAACAGAAAGTTGATGAAGGGTGTGCACTGTACTCTCTTCTGCTCACTGCTGTCTTCTGCGTACTGTGCTCTCTTCTGCTCACTGTGCTCTCGTCTGCTCACTGTGCTCTCGTCTGCTCACTGTGTTCTCTGTTTCTCACTGTGCTCTCCTCTGCTCGCTGTGCCGCTCTCTTCTGCGTGTATGTAAGCATGCATGTATGCGTGTATGTATGTGTGTATGTATGCATTATCGCATGTATGCATGCATTTATGCATATGGCATGTATGTAAATATGTATGTATGTACAATTAATATGTATGTAAGTCTATCTATAATTTCTTTAGGGTCTATGTATGTTACAAACGTGTGTATGTAAGTACTTGTGCGTATGTATACGTATATGTATGTATGTAAATATGTGTTTATGTAAATATATATGTATGTAGGCTATGCTTGTATGTCTGTATGTATGTGGCACTGAGTATAGTGCAGTTTATTGTTCTCATATCACAAAACACGATGACTAACCTTTCCACCAGGCGGCAGTGCAGTGTCGTTGACGTCTCGATGACGTGTTGAGCAGATGACGCGTATCGTCTGCTTCTTCGTACACATCCGGGTCTTTGAACGCCGCTCGGCTCTCGTAGAAGTGATGCAGGTAGGACCTGACGCCGAAGTAGTCCGGGCATCGTCCAAGGGGTGAGGACGAGCCCTCCTTGGCCACCCCCTCTCCAGCCGTCATCTGCTCCGAGCCTTCCTCGACCTTGTCCAGTGAAGGGTCTTTCTTCGGACGGTCGCGTTTAGACCACGGCCACTTGATGGTACACTTTGGCTTCTTCTTCTCATCACCTGCTCCTTGTTTCTCCATTGTGGAACCCGCTCCTTCTCCTTTTCCTTTTCCTCCTCCTGTTTCCTCTGGTTTGAACTCTTCGATCCCTGGTCCTTCGATCCCAATCAACTGGTCATCGGCTGCAGATGCTGCCCCTTCTTCCCCGGAACTCTGGATGTCAATCAATGGACTGTCGGCCATCAATCAATCAATCAACCAATCAAAGTCCAGTTGCTATTTACAGTATCCAGTCGTTGCTATCATTAACTGGTCTTTGCACGAATCGTCGAGACTGAAATGTCAACGCATATGTAGGCCTACATAGAGCTCTACGATACATGTATACACGCAATTGCATCTTCATATTATGCCAACGACACGGAGTGATGTGCGTCACAGGTGGGCGTTACAGCAGCGGCTTATTGGTTTAGAGCATTCTATAGCCTGCTTATAGAGGAGATGGTTTAATTTGGTTCGTTGCCATGGCTCGCTTCTTCCGCAGCTTATAGAAATGAGCGATGAGCGGCGAAGCATTGCAAATACAAGAGATTATCCCCCAAGACATAGTCAACGCACACGCAAGCACACACACACGCACACACGCGCACACACACACACACAAGCACACACACAAGCACACACACACACACAAGCACACACACACACGTGTATAATATATAAATATTATATAGGCCTGTAGTACTATAGGCTGTATATAAACCTATTACATGGAATAAGTTTAATCTTAATGGCTAGCTATGTTAAGGGATTATTGAATTGTCACAATTGTCTGATGTTGCAAAGGAAGGTTCAAACCACCAATTAACGTAGCCTACAATTAGTTTTTCAATTTTCAAAAATTGCCTTGGGGTTAGTTAAGTTAAACCCCAGCACAGCGGAAAAGTGGTTCAAATGAAAGACGTTCGGTATTTGACTACCGCACATCTTTCAGCTGTTGGACGCGTCGCTTCTACAGCGCCCGGCCGACCACCTGGTCGAATGGACGCTTCTACAACGCCCGGCTGTCCACCTGCTGGATCCGCGAACAAAGCACAGCAACCATCAAAGCCACCGCGTACACAACATACGTAACCGGTAACGATATCAATGTTCGTTACAAGACTGCGGTGCACTGAACACAGTCCCAGGTTTCCCTGTAAACAGAATTCCGTATGCATCATAATTATGGAAATATAATATTATTCAATGGCGCATAGCATGCAACAACCAATTAGGCCCCTATATATAGGATTGTCGTAATATTATTCCTTGTCCAGCAGAAGTAGGCCAATGAGATTAATAGGCCTATATTCGGCGATACACGGCAGCAATACAAACAATCTTCTTATGCAATGAGAATCAATGTCTCTGATAATTCTGTCTGCATAGGGCCTATTATACTTGACGCTGATTCGAACCAAGACCTGTACCATATTATACTCCCTCTTAACACGACACAAAGATATATTGCGGGAACACTTTCCATAATGATATATTATTTATGGGCGAAATAGATACTTCTGTATGGTCTTACTTGCTGAAGGATGCAGAGCTGAAGCTGTCGGATGCAGACCGCAACACGCCGCTGTCCAAATGTGTCGGCGTTGCTTCACCCGAAGCAGCGATTGCTTCGGCTGCTGCTGCTGTATAGCAGCTGGTGCTGTTGATGATGCTGATGCTGCTGCTGCTGAGGCTGAGGCTGACGTGTGGCGTTCTTCGTAGATGTATATCTGTGTTATTGATCTGTTCTTTGAGAGTGCGTGGGTGTCAACCACGCAATGCAACGACCCTAACGACACCGATGGCCAGGCGCGTGTCTCCTTGTATAAGGCGCGGTCACTGTATAAGGCGCGGTCAAGTCTAAGCGAGGTTCTGCTGTTATATAAGAGTTTGCCTTTGGTTTAAATAGCAGTCGGCTTAAACATTAACGGCTACTTTGCATTTTAAGGCCAGCGTGTCCACATGGAGCACATATAGGACCATACTCCAATACGGGACCCATTATAGAACCCATGTTATGCGTTCCATATATAATGCTCATGGACATGCTGGCAAGGCTGCAGCCTTCCTAGGTCTAATTAGATGAAATTAAGTTATCTATTCCTTCTCAATAACCTGCAATTGAGTGGGCGGTAGGCCTATTGGCCCACCAAAGCCAATTATAATAGGCCTATTATAAGCCGTTCCCGCGCATACGGAATAGCCTACTATTAGGTCCTCTCCAGGGTTTTTGTTCCATGGTTTATTAGCGAAGATGGCGTAATCCCAATTCCCAAGTCGAAAAATCGTTTACAACCTTTCTTATTTCAATTCAATTCAATTTGTTTATTGGTCCCAATAACAAAAATCAAAACAAGTAATATTTAACAGTAGTTAGACACAAAGCATAATCATTTGATATACAATTATCACAGAATAAACAAGGGAGCAATAGGCTCACCCGAAGGGAATAATCCCGCTGAATGGGGGCCTAATTGCAAAATAATATCAACAAATCTTAGTAGTGACAAGTACTTAACACAGTGGCAGTAGCTTGGGAGTCCAGAAATAATTGCGTTGAGGTAGTTTCCCTCCGCCTTAAGGTGAAACAAAAGACAATAAAACCAAAAAAGAACTGAATAATTGCAATGTTATTTAACATTTTTTATTTAACATTTTTTATTGTGTGTGCACGGATTTGAATTTTAAATGAGGCTAGGCTCATGGCTGCACGAACACATTCTGGTATGCTATTCCATATGAGGGGACCCTGGTACTTGATAGAAAACTTTCGGGTATTTGTTCTGGCAAATATGCTTATGTAGACTCTATTATTTCGAATGGCCTTGTCGAGTAAGTTTGGTTTGAAGTAGGCTGAGAAAGCTTGTGGTAGGAGGTTATTCTCATATTGGTACATAAATATACTAGTTTGAACAAATTTAATCTGAGATATTTTCAGGAGGTTAAGTTGCAAATACAGTGGGTCAGTGTGGGTGTTGATAGGAGATTTGGTAATGATTCTTATGGCTTTTTTCTGTAGTATGTTTAGTTTTAGTAAGTGAGTGTCACATGTAGAAGTCCAGACAAAATTGCAATAGTTTAAATAAGGATGTATAAGTGTAAAATAAAGATTTTTGAGTATGTGTGTTGGAAGCAGATAGGATAACCTGCGAATTATTCCAGTGTTTTTAGAGATTTTTTAGCAATTTCGGCAATATGTATGTCCCACTTTAAGTGTTGGTCAATGTAAACCCCTAGGAATTTAGATGAAGAGACTTGAGGAATTAACTTATTATCAATTGTCAGAGCATTGTCAGGAGTTGGAACAGGTTTTTTGTTAGACCTGAAGATGATGTAATTTGTTTTAGATAGGTTAAGCGAGAGTTTGTTGGCTTTAAACCAGTCATTAGCTAGTTCTAGATCATTATTTGCTATTTTAATTAATTGGTCATATGAGGCATGTGAGTAGAAGGCATTGGAGTCGTCTGCAAAGAGAATGTAATGAAGAAGAGATGCAGAATTGGGAAGATCATTGATGTATATTAAAAAGAGTAGAGGCCCAAGTATTGAGCCTTGAGGAACCCCAAAGACTATGTTTTGAAAACTTGATAGCTTGCCATTACAAGAAACTTGCTGGCGTCGGTTATTTAGGTAGCTTGAAAACCATGCAAGTGCAACTCCTCTGATTCCATAAGTTTCAAGTTTGTATAACAAGATTTTATGGTCAACCGTATCGAATGCTTTGGCCAAGTCGAGAAAAATTCCAATGGAATATTCATTGTTATCCATGGCTTGAGAGATTTTATCCTGTATATCAATTAGTGACATATATGTAGAGTGCCCTGGCTGAAAGCCATGTTGGAAGGGGTAAAGGATTTTAGATTGGCTAATAAAAGAGTACAGCCTGTCATACATAACCCTCTCAAACAACTTGGAAAAAAAGGTAATATAGAGATAGGTCTGAAGTTAGAAACCTCATTTTTATTTCCTTGTTTATAAATCGGTATTACTTTAGCTAATTTAATATCAGATGGCACCTCTCCAGTTCTAATCGAGCAATTTATTATTTCGCTTAGTGGAGTTGCTAGTATATCCATAAGTGGCGATAATACATGCGGATTGAGGTCATCAGGTCCAGTGCTGTGAGTATCTTTAAGGGTTTTGTTGATAGCAATTAGCTCATAGGAAGAAGTCGGTAGCATAGCAAAGGAATTCAGTGAAGAGGCCGGCATATAATCTTGATATGATTTTTTTGATAGAGGTATATTTTGTGCTAGAGATTTAGGTAAGTTCGTAAAATGGGTATTAAATTTATCAGCTATAAGTTCAGAGTCATCTATTTTATTGCCATTAACTACTATTTCTTTTATAATCGTATCCTTATTTTCAGTACTAACGATGGATTTAATTAGTTGCCAAGTTTTTTTGATGTCATGGTTATATTTAGCAAATTCATTACTATAATAGTCTTGTTCCAGTTTAGTACGTATTACTTTATACTTATTACGGTAAGCGGTAAATATGGCTTTATTTGCCAGAGTAGGATTTTTACAAATTTAATGTATAGTTTTTCTTTCTTTTTTGTAGAATTTAATAGTCCTTGAGTCATCCAAGGATTCTGAGCTGCTTTTCTTTTATTAGTGGTTCTGAGCCTTAAAGGAAAAGCTTGGTCATAATTAAGCTGTATTAATTTTATAAATAAAGCATATGCTAGGTCAGATTCATTTTTGCTGCAAAGTGATAAAACTGGTGACCAGTCTACTTTGTCTAGTAATAGTCTAAAGTTAGAGGTGGTAGTATCATTTACGGTCCTTACTAATTGAGGATTACCTAATTTATTTAAGGGTTTAGAAGTATTCTCAATCCAGGTTATAATGGGTAAGTGATCCGAAATATCAGATATTATTATAGCAGAGTTAGTGACAGAGGCAGGAGAATTAGTGAAGATGTTATCAATCAGGGTGGCTGTAGTGGGAGTTATTCTAGTAGGTTGGAGGATCATGGGGAGAAAGTGGTGAGAGGTAAGGCAGTTGGTGAAGTCAGCAGTGGGATTATGAGTCTCTGAAGCCAATAAGTCAATGTTAAAATCTCCAGTTATAAATATCCTTTTATTTTTATTTTTATAAGTGGTTAGCAAGTCAATTAGAGATTCAAATTCAGTATTAAAGAAATCTAGATTAGTACCAGGTGGTCTGTATATGACTCCTACGACAATATCCGTATTTTTGTAGATGGAATGTTAATAAATAAGCTTTCAAAAGAGGTAAAAGAAGTGGGGATGATCATTTCCTTATAACTAATATCCTCCCTAGTAAACAACCCGACACCTCCTCCCCTTCCCTCCCTTCTATTCCTGTATGTAAAGGTGTAGCCAGGAATATGGACTGTATCAGCGGTGTTGTCAGATAACCAGGTCTCAGTGACAGCAAGAATTGAAGTAGGCAATTGTTGTAATAGAGTTTGAACCTCGTTTAGTTTAGAGATGATGCTTCTAGTATTAAGATGTAAGATGGCAAAGGATGGTTGATCAGTATGAAATCTATTGGATGCTTGAGAAGGAGCTAAGTACTCGCACTCCCTGACAAGGTCTACAAAGTAATTAATATCAGAGTCTAAGTCTTTATTATTTAAAAGTGGTTTCCTGAGATCATCATTGTCTGTTGTGTTCAAAGAGTTGAGTTTAGGAAGTTTACCTATGTCTGAAATTTTAGATTGTAAGTTTAGTTTCTCATTAGATTCGTGTGTCCCCTTTAAACATTCATTACAATTCCAGGAGTCCACAGTCAAAGTATTGTCTCTGTTAGTAATACAAGTTGCATGATAGGATCTAGCACACAAGGAGCAAGTGTAGTCTCCCTCCCGCTGGTTTATTATGTCCGTGCACACACAACAATAACCAAAAGTGGCAGCTTGCCGAGAAATGTTATTCAGTACTAAAAAAAACACAACTCAAAATAAGAAACACAAAACAATAACACGAAAAGCAAGGGACGCAATCAAAGCAGTCGGGCCAAAATCGACATTCACCATAAGTACAATTGGTATAACATAGTTAGAGTTTAAGTCATCATTTAAGTAAAAAGTATATAGTCAAGGAGGTCGTGGAACAGTCAGCAGGCGAGCAGTACTAGATAAGAGTAAGCTGAAGAGAATGATGAAAGATTCTCGTAGAGATCAACAAAGAAGATAAGCGATATCTTATTATGATGGAGTCATAAAGATGTAATCTATGACTCATTATATACAATGGATAGCTCAGCACTACTTCCATGATTGGAGGAAATGACTCACAGTAGCAGCCTTCATCATTGAATGTTATTATTTAATAATAATAATCGTATTCTTTATTAATTCAAACCGAAAAACGCAGTAGGCCTACGTCTGATTACAATTCAGTATGAACGATCGATGATTAAGCTTACAAGTTATTACAGGAGCCGAATTTAGCTGTATACGGCAGCCATACAAGGCGCCCATCACGTCATGGCCCTCTGATCACGTCCTACATCTCATTTTGCCAACGCGCCATCTCGCGAATGATAGGCTAAGTGGGCCTTTAGGATGCTTGCGGGAAGCGATCCCGCTTCCTACTGCTCTTCACGCCAGTGATATAACCGTGCACTAACCACTACTCCATGGACACAATAGGGCGACTTTTATGTCATTTAAAACTCTTTTCATGGCCTAACAGTGACAATTAAGTCACCCTCTCACCGCAACTTGTTGTCTTCGATTTTTACCCTCCCCCTTTCAGCTGAGGGGCAAACACAAGACCTGTATCAAGAGCAGCGTACGAGTACTTCTAACTTCTAAGCTGTTTTTATGCTGATTGAAGACAATATTGGTCTTTTGTTTTGGTTACCCATCTTTTTCCTCTGCGAATGTTAAATGAACGCTTGGTTTAGTATACTCGTGGTGTAAGAGTAGAGTAGCGCCAAATGACAATTTGCAAGAGCAAGGAACGAGAGAAAGAAAAATAATAGAAAGCAAAGATGTCGTATTTGTTGTGATAAGCCTACATCTGTTTTAACTGTTTTGGTTTGCGAGGCAAAGGCGAAGCACGCAAGTGTACAGTTTATTTGTTAACGATAACCAATTATTGTGTGATACTGGTTTTCGCAAGTTGCCTGTGTGGATATATCAAAATGGTAAGACCGTTGATTTTTATTAAGGTTTGAAAACAGAGAATACGAATTTGCGAATGTCGCTGACTCGATGACTGAGCATATCAACACACGGGGTCGGACTAAAACCCGAAGTTCAGGTTGTTGTGTATCACCCACAAACAAAAAAACATAACCTTTGTCCATATAAAGGAAAACGGTATTCCAAAAATAGTGTTGTGTGTTGAATCCTGGAAATTCAACTTTCAGGAAATAGCACAAAGGGATTTTCCTAAAAGTCAAGGTGGTCGAATGCCCGAAAGTAGAGATTTTCATTGCTATATTTTAATAGGTATTAAAGTAGTATATTAATGCATTAAAAGTGCATGTAATGCCATACAGATATAGAGCCAAGCAGATCGTTCCAGGCCCAGCAGCGCATATCCAGTAAGTACAGTGTGGACTCGTTAACACAAAGTCGTCAGGGATATTCTTTGTGGGTGCAACCAGAATCCCCAAAGCGAATTTCGGCCGGATCCCCCAAATTGATTTTCCAAGTCCGACCCGAATGAATATAATTAACAAACAAACTTGTGAATAGGCAGTATATCGATATACATCAAGGTCACGCTAGGTCTTGTTTACAATTTAACTCTGAATAGCTTTTTGGAGTTCGGCCACTTTCTAGAAAACTGTTTTCGGGAAATCTCGCTTGGCAAACTTATAGTATCGTGGGCTGAAGGATTATACAGTATCTTTGGGCATGCTGTGCGGACGCCGGATGGTACCAGGTTTTCTAATGACGACACTAACCCTAACCGACGCCTAACCTGACCCTAACCGACACTCACGACGCCAGGAAACGTACACACTATATCCCTCAGCCCCTGATTCTATAAGCTTGCCTTGGGCTTTTGTCTATTTTCAGCGTTTTCGGGGATTCGGGTTGACCCCTTCCTTGCAATGCAGCGTGTAAACCTGTATTTGTATTTTTCCATTCATAAAAACATAATGCTGAAAGTCAACATTTAGCGCTCCACTGCAGTTCTTGTATGGCGTGTTAAACAATACGGCGTGTTAAGTTACTAGCTTTTGGGGTACATAAGACCACTTGGTGTTAAATAGAATAGGAAGTAAACAGTCAATGATGTGATTGCCTTCCTGACCCCAATTTTGTTTTCTTTGAGCACCTGTGATTGAATAAACCTGTCTTTTTTGGGCACTGTAGAAATCAGTAAGAAGCAGGAAAACACAAGTAGTTTATCAAAATACAGTTACTTGTTAAAAAATGTTCTCACTATGTAATTACACGAGTGTGGAAAACATTTGGATACATGTCAAATGCATAAGTGTACACGAATGGCCATGTGTTTCCCATGTATCGGAAGGAGTTTATGTGGTTTGCTAAATATCTGTGCATTTTGTTCTGTTTCAAAACTATGTTGTATTTAAATAAACCTTGTTTTTTGGTTTAGTTTAATTTTCATCACATGTTCCATGAGGCCATGAACGGTCCTTTTGTGGCCGACTACAGATGCTACTCTGTATCGATGATGCCTGGCCAAGACCGACAAGACCTGGAGAAAGGAGGAAAGAGTCAGTGGCTTCAAAATACTTACTTTTTATTAGTTTTATTATGCATTCGTTTGTGATTATCGTAAATTACAGCGCATTTTCATTGTACCCTACATGCTTATTTTGCCATGTTTTTCTTCTGTTTAAAACACCAGTCAAACATTTCTTTTAAAAGACATTAAATGAACAGGTGAAGCAGAAATCTTGAACCACATTTGTGACCAGTCATTACAAAATGAGTCGCTAGGCACTTTTTAAAGAATTTGAGTTATAGATTTCACATTATTCTATGTTCAATTACCTTCAAAATGAGCTATTACTTATCGAAATTGGCCAAGTGCTTGTGGAGTTATTAAATTTTTAAACTTTCATCCTGCGCAATACAAAGTATCGGGAAACCAGTTTTTCTGCTATTGGCTATTTAAATTTATTTACCCTGATCCAGTTTATGGCTCACGAAAAAGCATCTTATTGGTTGATTAACTAGGTCTGGTCGAATAAATAATTTATTCATCCCATAGAGCTATGACTAAGCTTTCCAACAATGTATTACAACTATGATTTCTTTCGCCAGGTGGACACTGTCAAAGCGTTTGAAATCATACAAACAGGACCTTGTAGAGAGGTTTTAAATCTTACTGGTCATTTAATTTGTACAAATAGCACATTAAAAACAACAAAATAAATTAAGTTTTAACATTTTATTGATGCATTATATAATGTAGATTCCAAAAATGTAAAATTCAGAAAATCAATAATTTGAAGGGAAAACACCTTCAGAAGCGATTTGCAGCGTTCTACGTTATGCGACTTCCGACTCATTTTGTAATGACGGGTCACATTTCTACTCTGGTGGAGATTTGAACCCCCGACCTCTTGCTTGACAGTCCAGCACACTAACAACTACATTATCGCACACCCTTTAGGTTGAAAGATATATTGAAAATGTCAGGAATAGATATAATACCAAGTGAATCAATCATTGCATTTTGTACTAAGCAAGGTATGTTAGTGTTATTAATATCATTGAACTATTTGTCATTTCGTTTCAGTCATCTTGCCCGTATCTGCACTTGAACAACTCAGTAAGTAATGTTTTCATCACTGGGAAATTTAATGTGTTTTTATATTTAATTTTGCTCTATTCATCTCTTTGACAAGGTTGCAGGCTGTCACACAGTGTTCATTAGGCATACAAAATCCCGTAAAATTACATTCATGATACATTTGATACTTTATATTTCAGATCAAGTTGTCTCTTCAGTGTGAATTGGAAGCTTTTGTTTTAAGTTATGTTTGCAAGAACTTGTAATGGTAATTTTTTATTTGAATTGAAAGATTGTTGGTTATTTATTCTGTTCATAGTGACTTAATATTATGACAGTTTAACCCTTTAACAACGAGTGTGTACTAAAAGTGATTGGGAAACCATTGCAGCTCGTCATTGAAGGATTAAGCTTTGCAACTGCAAATCATTGAACATTTGCTGGCATGACACAACACCCGGTCTGTAAGTTCTGCACAGTTTGTGTCTGTTATTTCAGTGATGATGATGATTATAACTGAGCATGTATTTATTTTTCTGTGCAGCACAACGTAACATTCAGTACCCAATGTTGTTCAAACTCTCAAACCGCAAGGAAAGCCGCCAGACTCATTGCGGTGTGCTGGAGTTTGTGGCCGAGGAAGGTCGAGTGTACCTGCCATATTGGGTCAGATTTTGATGCTTATTACTCTGCAATTACTCTAGTAATGTGAAGTTACTTTTAGGTAGTATTCTGTAATGTATAAATTACTATGTAGTGCTATGTAATTTATGTATTGTATTTAAGAATTTGTGTATGCTACGTAATGTGCTGTAATGTATAAATACTCTAAAATTACTCATCTGTAACACTTAAATTACTCTTTCATGCATGAATTACTAAACTATAAATTACTTTGTAAATTAACACAGTCTGACATTTCTAGATGACTCTTTCTGCTTCATTTTTTCTGTATCGAAATCTCTTAAGTACTTTAGGTATGGTTTATGCGCATGCTGAAGCAGATAATTGGAATCGATATTGGTATTAAAAATAGTTTCTCATTTTGTTTTGAGTCTTGAGTTGGTGTTTTTTTACAGAATGATTTAAGCTGATATTGTAATTTCATTCTAGACATATGTAGAGCAAAACTAAAACTCCAACAAATGATATTATAATAAGCTTAGTACCGTGTTATTTTGCAGTTCAATTAATCGTGTGAAACTTGAGAAATTTATATTGAAGTTTTCCGTTGTCTGTAGTTCTGGTGTTGCAGTTATTCAACGCAGTGTTTATATGACAGAGAATTCAATGCATTGTTGTTTTTCAAATGTAGATGATGAACAACTTGCTTCTTGAGGAGGGTTCCATGGTTCACGTTGAAAACGTTTCCCTAAGCGTTGCCACTTTTGCTAAGTTCCAGCCGCAGTCAACCGATTTTCTTGACATCACAAACCCAAAAGCTGTGTAAGTCTTTGTTTTCACACTCAAATTATCTTTGAATTAGTTGTTTCAAGCTTAAGGTGCAGACTTGCACTGCTGTTCCTCTAAGCGGCCAAAATCGGTCTTTTCAAGACTTTATTAACATCATTTAGATTTGTTTTAACTCCGAGTCCATGAATATTCAGAATCAATCAATCAATTAAATCATTTATTGATCCATAAATTCACAACAAGTTTACAGACGATTATGAAGAGAGAGTTATGTCAACAAGAAATAAACTCAAGGAAACGAATGTAGTTGCACTGTAGAAGATTGGTTAATGCAGGAGGAATGGGTCAAAAGGAGACCTATAAGGGATCTTGGTCCCTCTATATAAGGCCCCCTTTTCCCTGAAAGACTATTCCTATGTTGGACTACAGTAGTGATAAATGTCTTTGGCAGTTGTTCTTGACCGCATGAAACTGTCATAAGGGTATGCACAGAAAGTCCAAGTTTTTAGTTCGAGTGCAGTTGGATATCTTTTGCTGTCTTTATGTACAACTGAAATTCTTTTATTACACAGTCATATGTTGTGTGCTGTGATGTGCAGTATAGTCATATGTGTGTTTAAGTAGTTGCTTGTCATGTTAACTAGCTCAGGTGTTGTTTATTGTTATTCTTCATGTTGCTAATTAGCCCAGGTGTTGTTTTTTTAGACTTGAAAACGCTTTGCGTAGCTTTGCATGCCTTACGATGGGAGACATGATTGCCATCAATTACAATGATAAGGTTGGTTACAGGTAGTTTCTTTATTCAAACTTTTCAAAAGCTTGACAACTGAAACCTTGAAACCTATTAAAGAGACTTAACAGCACTAGCCTTATAATGCATCTTGTGTGAGCATAAGCTTCCCTGAAGAATTGTATAGATTTTAAGCATGCCTTAAAATGCAATTATTCCAGTGTGATCAAGTAAAGCAAGCAAAGTAAAGCCTTCTTGTCCCATATTGGTATATAGGAAGATGCTTTTAGCGGCTAGCAAACGCATGGGTCTATGCCCAAATGCATAAAAGTGAGTCTACATGCTGAAATACGAGAAGCAAAATGGTATATAGGAAGATGCTTTTTCTCACCTTTAAACCCTTGAGCTGGCATTGGATGATTCCCAAGGTCTTGGACACAGGCCACCATATCACAGAATGTCATGTACTTCCCTGTTTAAACCAGCACCAAATTATCCTAGGTGGTAGAAGAAGAGATAGTACATGAACAGCTTGTCAAGGATCAATACACATAGTCTGACAAGGAGGCTTGAAGCTGCACTGATGCAGTAATTAAATTGCAGATGCAGTTCACTGCTGAACAGACTTTTGTGTCATATTATCATTGCTTGTTGCTTATTATTATAATTATATCAGAAATAAAATGAGTATACATGAAATAAGTATCATTATTGATGGACATGTTTAATTTGTTTCTTAGATCTACGAACTTCGTGTCCTCGAAACCAAGCCTAACAACGCCATCTCAATTATTGAGTGTGATATGAACGTGAGTTCATTTCTGATTCAATTCCCGATGTCCGACTTATTTCTGAGAGTTTCCCGTTTAGAAAAATTTGCTTAGCTGCACAGTTTTTTTTACTTCTAAGTTGCGATTTGACTTATTTTTAAAACTTTTCAATTGAGTCGGTTACTAATGCAACATGTTTTTTGCATTTAAATGAAACATCTAGAATTGTTTTAGGCAGTACAATTTGCTATTTACATCACATCTGTGCTTAACTCCTGGAATTAAACTCTACATGCAGTTATGATTTATGTCCATATGTGTGTTCTTACATTGGTTTAGGTTGACTTTGCTGCACCTGTTGGCTACGTCGATCCATCGGAAAAAAGAACCAAACAGCGCCATAACGATGAGGAAGAGGTAAGAATTCAATGGAAACTGTGATGATGTTCATCACTGTATGTCGAAGAAGCATTGGCAGTCTTGTTTTGGTTTTATAGAAGTAGCTTAGTGCGGATAAAATCTAATAAAATGCTCATAATAATAATAATCTTCGTTTAGGTTCAAACAGACACAATGCAGGATGATTACAAATCAGTATGAACGGATTATCACAAGTTATTACAGGAGTTGATTTAACTGTATGCGGCAGCCATGCAAGGCGCCCATCATGTCCTACATCTCATTTTTACGAACGTGCCATCTCGCGAATGATAGGCTGAGTGGATCTTTGGAAGGATTCGGGAAGCGATCCAGCTTCCTACTGCTCTTCACGCCAGTGACGTTACCACTACACTATGGACCCCCATTTGTGGCGTGCTTCCCTTCGTAGCGTTGCTGTTTCCACGGCATTTAGCCAGTCGTCTGTTCTGGACTCTTCTCCGAGTCGTGACTGTGCAACCCAGAATTCAGTGGGCTAAGGACAACTGCCTCTGTCCATGTGGCTAGGGCATCCAAGAGACCTCTTCCAATCTAATACATTGCTGGTAAATTTTTATGTGAAATCTTGAAGCAGGATTTGCTGTTCAGTTATAAACTGAGTGAGTTCCACAGAACTTTGCAAGAGTGTTTCAAATAAGTGAAGGGTTGAAGTTGGAAATCAATTTGTTTGATGGAATTGGGGTAAATTTATCTGTGTGTTAATTGCAGGCTGTCTGTTCTGTTAGTAGTTAAGATTTATGTCTTCTGTCATTTGTGTTCTTGTGAATTGTTTAATTGTCATAACATGTAAATGTACAGCGCAGTGTGTTTGTCAGGCGCTTGATTAAAGAAAAGATATTATTATTAATGATTTGTAGCTGATGTTGTAAGTGACTGACCCACGAAGGGAAGAGATGAGAAAAATGTCAAGTTTCATTAAGAATTATGTGACGTTTCTGTTTTAGCCAATGGCAGTGGATGTCTCTGAGTACATTGACAACACGAAATTCCGAGTGAGTATGACTACTACTTATCTGTTTTTGAATGTTATAAACATCTGCAATCATATTATAACATTTTTGTACTCTGTGAACACTGAAAATGTTGGAATCTCTCTTAAATTAAAATTCAGGGTGACACTCTTTTGCTGTATTTGCCTTTAAAGTTGCAGCATATGATTATCATTATTAAGGAAGTTTTATATAGCACCCCTTCAAGGCAAGAGCGTGTTCCGGCCCAACCCCGGCTGAATAATCTGAAACCTAGAACTTGGTATTTGTAGGTGTTGCTAAGACACTGCAATTAACAACAAGTACATGTTATGTTTTGCATTTAGTATAAGTAAAATGAAGTTGGTGCAAATTTTTCAGAGTAAGTGCATGCACATTGTTCTCCACACTTCATGACACATTCATCTGAGTGAATATCATCTGTGGTATGCACATCTCTGAAGTGCTGTCATTTCCACAATTTGTTGTCAACTGTCAATTCTGGACCTGTCTACAAGCCGTGTGTAGCCAAAAGTTTGTTGAATGCAGTTTGGATTGCACCGCTTGTGTCCAGGTGTGGTGACGTAGTCCAACTTTGCTAGATGGATTTCTTGTATGTCGTCACCAAGAAAGTAAGTGGGGGAATCTGAAGGAAAGCGTAATGCTGATGAGTTTTCTATTCATCTGATGATTCTGAATAGTACTTGATCCAGAGACTCTGAACATCCATGCCATCTTCAGCTGTTGACGGGAATCCGTTGGTCGGTTCCACATGTGTGTGTGGGACCGCCACTGGAGACTCTTTCAGCATACTGATCATTGTTTTGCTAACTGATGTATTATATTCATTCGTAATTACATTTAACATCATAAAGGCTAGCACAGAGCTCTGAGTAGATATCTTGAAGGGGTGCTATATAAATGTTCAATTACATTATATATATATATTTTTTTAAATTGTTTTTAAGGCCTTTGGTGGACAGGGAAACAGGTTAGATGGAAAATCAAAGCCAGCTCATGGCTCCTCTGCAGCCGTTGACCCGCACGAAATCAAACGGTTGGCATTCGTCCGGAGATTTTTTTTCAATTTATGTTTTGTTTTTTCTAATAATAATGACGACAATTTATATGGCGTCGTAACACGGCCATGCCATTACAAGGGCGCCTCACAGTAATTAATAATACTTTTTTGTGAGCTAATTACTGTTTCAATGACCTACATTGCAGCATAACTGAGTTTATGTTAGTTACCGGTAGTTGTTTTTTCTCCTATCATTTTGTCGCAAGTCGCCAGATTCTTTTGAAGATGCTTCGTGTTTTTCTTGTTAGGAAGGACCTGATGAACCTCTGAACGCATGTTTTTCTAGGATCATGCACAGGATAGAATGGAGTTGCCTTTATATCTTTGTTTCAAGGTGATTCGGAGTGACATTTGATACTGTTTTATGCTTATTTTGGTGGTTCTTGCTGAGTTGAAACAATTTACTGTGCTGTTGTTACTCGGTAATTATACTTACGGTACTTGTGTAAATGTATTGCAGAGGAATTCCAAACTATGACTATAAGAAGGGAAAGATCACTTTCATCAGGACAATGCGACAAGGAGGAAATGGGAATGGAAATGTAAGTATTGTTAGGCTTGTCAGCCGGCACCGTGAGGCCCGGGTGCCACTTGAAGGGACAACTAGGCTACCTCGTTGATCTTGAAGGGCTAACTTTGCTATGGGGTGGGTACATCAGTGCAGCTATGTCTAGCAAAGGTACTCACAGTAAATCCAAGACAGTTCAGAATATGTGCTGTCTGACATTCTGTACTGTGTTGCATCTACTAAGTCTCTTGGTGTTTCAGGCATGGGCCATACTGAATAGCTTTTAGTACCAATTTAGATGGGGATATCCAATTTGTACTCCACCCATTGTCCTCATTTTGGTGTCTCCTGCCTCCTGTTCTTTCCAACGTCCTGAATGAATGACCCCTATTCATAACAAACACCAACATGCTTGAGAGCAATGAGCAGTTTATTTTGCCTTTCCTTGTGGGACATGTTAGCCGATAGGTTTGCTCATCTTGTAACTAGGAGAGCATCATTCGAGCCTCCTTCCCTCAGTTGATTACTGTGTTGGGACCTTGAGCAAGTCCTTCACTCACAGTTGCTCAGGAACTGCAAGCGCATGAATAAATGCTTAATGACGAGTTTTCTGCCTGAAGGATTTTATGCCACCCGAGGAATGAGATGAGTGAGGTGGTTTCCTCTTGCCTTTCTCACAGACGATAATATTGTTGTGGGTGAGCAACTTGTCCAGGGTGCAGTGGCTTGAGGTAGATTCAAACCTGCGACCCTCCGGTTACATGACACAGAACATACTTCTACACCACCGCGTCCCATAAATGCTTAATACTAGATAATAATTTCGTTGACAGATATTTGCATTTATCTTTGCAGGGAAAGGAAAATGCAGAGGCCAAGTCTGCGTTCACTGCGTTCTCTGGAGAGGGCCAGTCGCTGCGTAAGAAACTGGACAAGAAATGACAATTGAGATCCCGCCCCAGAGACTCTTAGGCATCGTCTTATCCGTTGTAACTGATTCATACTTAACATCCCGATTAAAAGAGCTGCTAATTCGGTCATATTAAATATGTCATCGTATCATGATGGATGTCTTTTATTTCTGCTTTGTAAATCTCTTTAAAAATGCAAAAGGCAGTGGTGCCCAACATTTTTTGTTGTTGAAAGAACTCGAGTTATTGGTGACATGCATGATCACAGTTTTCAGCTGGTTTCATTTTTGTCTTTAACCCTTTGACTTGCCCTATTTTTTCCCGATAAAAGGTAAATGTGTATGTGTGTGTGTATGTATGTATGTATGTATATATGTATGTATGTATATATGTATGTATGTATGTACGTATATATGTATATATACAGGGTGGCGCAAAGAAAGTGAGACCGCCTCGTGAAATCTTGTGCAAAATTATGTTTTGGGCGGTTTTTAAGCTGTAAAATTATGGGAAGGTAGGCGAATGATTACTTAGTTTCGAAATAAATCCTGGAGTAAAACAAGTCTAAATCGACTTTGTAAAAAAAATTATGCCGATGGTAGGACTACGACAGCGCGTAAATCATGAAGCGGCCGCCCGAAATTAGTTAGAACAGCACGGACACGGAATATTCGGCGTGTGAGTGAGCTGATTTGCAGCCAGGATGATGATCCTCACAGCCACAAGAATCCAAGGGAATTGAAAGAGAAACTGGCATATCACGAAGAAGAGTGCAACGCATTATAAAGCAAGATTTGCAACTTCAACCGTACAAACGCGTAATAGGGCAGGTTATAAACGAAAACTGCAAATTAAAACAGTTACTTGGCAGATGTCAAAACGAGAGAAGTGTAGGGGCTTACGAAGCATTTGGTTTACAGATGAAAAGACATTGACTCTCGCCACACCGGCTAATTCTCAAAATGATCGTGTTTATTCTGATGCAAGGAAAAAACACAAGTTCCCAGCAAAGAGACTCGTACGCGATCGTGAACATTTCAGTGGTGGCATCGTGGTTTCGGTCGGTGTATCTCGGGTGGGAAAAACCAGTGTGATGTTTGTTGAATCTGGAGCTAAAGTGAACAGTGATTATTAATGTGATCACGTCTCAATACAAGGATTGCTTCCGCATAATCGAGCGATATGTAATCGTCAAAGCTGGACACTGCAACAGGACGTTGAAGAGTGGCAAAAATTCTCTCAACGGTTTATGAACAGAAGCATTGACCAGTGGCGCAGACGTTTACAAAAACCTGTTGAGAACCGAGGAAGACAAATTGAATTTGATTTCTGATTTGGTATAAATTAGTATTTGGCAACAATTTACTTGTTTTTCTTAGAAGAAAAAGTTACAAAAAAATTTATTATTTGAAATTATCCTAGGCGGTCTCACTTTCTCTGCGCCACCCTGTATATGTATGTATATATATATATGTTTGTATGTATATATGTATGTATATATGTATGTATGTATATATAAATGTATATATATATACGTATATATATGTATATATGTATGTATATATAAATGTATGTGTATATATGTATGTATATATATATATATATGTGTATGTATATATAAATGTATGTATATATATATGTATATATATATGTATGTATATATATATATATATATGTATATATATATGTATGTATATATATGTATGTATATATATATGCACATATGTATATGTATACATATGTATATATGTATGTATATATGTATGTATATATATGTATGTATATATATATGTATATATATATGTATATATATGTATGTATATATATATATGTATATATATGTATGTATATATATATGCATATATGTATATATGTATGTATATATATATGTATGTATATATATACATACATATATATACATACATATATATATTATATTACATACATATATATATACATATATATATGTACATACATATATATACATACATATATATATATATATATATACATATATATACATACATTTATATATACATACATTTATATATACATACATATATATACATACATTTATATATACATACATATAATTGCGCTTTAAACCGCGGTCGCAATACAACTGCATAGGAAAGCGCGCTTTAAAGCGCGCTGGCCAGTCAAAGGGTTAAAAAGCTTTGAGAGATTTTGCCACCTCGAGTGAATGACCTCCTGGGCCTACAGTGAAGGGTTAGCTTAGTATTTGTCACAGGGTTGCCACCATCCTGGAAAATCATGGAATTAGACTCTAAAAATTTAAGGCCTGGAAAACCGGTGTTTTCCAAAAAAGTCATGGAAATTCATGGAAAATGGAAAAATCATTAATAGACATATTTCTAATCATATTTTAAGTTTTGATAAATATTACATTGATAAAACAATTGGAACGCCGGTCCTGTTTTCGTCAAAAATAGGTCTTAAAAGTCGTGGAAAGAGGTCATGGAAAGCATCCAAAAGCAGAGGAGATGTTATATAAAATCTATTTTCCTAAGTGTCGAATGAGATGTGAAATGCCTAATGAGAGTTTTGTGTTGTGGTCTGTTTAGTTGCTATGGATTTGTTTGAAATGTTTACAAAGTCTTGTGTAGAAACGACCATCAGCTGTTACCTTGTACGTGACGGTTATTATTGGCTTAGGTTATTAACGGATTAGGTTATTAACCGATTAGATATTGTGACACTTGCATGAATCGTTATTTTCTATGATGTAGAAAAAAGTTTCAGGGTTAAAAATTGGATATTTTTTCCCTAAATTAGTAGTAGGAGATTTTTCAGACAAACGTCCTTAAACTCGGCTGTAAACGAGTACAATGAAGTCTTTGGGAGTTGATCATTTTTGAAGTGCTGTGCTATATCGAGGTTTTGATATAAATGACTTGAGTTCCAAAGCTGAATTAAATTTGGCTTTGTTGTTGCTGTCAGTGAGTAGGGATCTCGCCTCTAAGTAGGGATCTTGAAGGGGTGCTATATAAATTTTGATCAATTGATCAGGAATCCTTGTTATAGGGAGATTCAGTCTTCTCTACATGTTACCATTCTTTCTGGGTCTCTTCCTACAGCCTTATCCCTCAAAACCTTCTTCTTTTCTAGGGGTTCTCGCACTGGGAGCGCTACTGAATGGCCCCTGCCCTGAGCGGTGCTATATAAATTAACAAATACAATACAATACTCACAGCCAGGTCCTTGACTCACAGCGTTAGTAAAATGAAAGGCTGGTCGCATTATTCCTGCTAATTAGAATTAGTTTCAAATTGTCGCGATTTCTCAATGACCATGTTAGGTAACCGATGTGTATATTATTACCAAATGAAAATCCGAAATCAAGCTCAGACAGAAAACGAAGACTTTATGTTTCTTACTTACTTAAATGCCGTTCTAGTATTTCTTGATATCGTTGGACTTTCCGTTGTTGTTGTTCGTCGATTAAAATCCTGCCCAAAAATTCTTAAATTGTTTAATAATTATAATCGCACCTAATTAAATAGTTGCCATGGATTTACAAGAGGGAAACTCGAAGGCTTTGGTTCCATTAGACGTGGCCGATAAACCTAAAATGAAAAGAAAACGAGTTCTTGATGAAGAAAGTCACATTTCGGTGCGTTACATTAATTGCGGATTCAGCGCATTTGTTTTCCTACAGAGTTTTTGTAGCTCTATCTTAAACGTTACATGATATTCGAAGAACGGTAGTCGGTTAGGGTCAGGTTTAGGGTTAGTGTCGCCATTAGAAAACATAGTACCTTCTGCGCAGCATGCCAAAAGAGATACCGTAAAACGCCAGTAAACGTACGCACCCCGATACTAAATGTTTGCCGCTGTTTTAAACATTTCCACGCTGTTCTATGTAACGGGAATGTAGTGTAAATAACGTGGACCAGCTTATTCATGAGTAATAAGGCGTGATATGCACATGCAATTGTAATGTCATTATATACAATTTTTTTCATTCATTTATTCATTCTGGGGATTTATATAGCGCCCCTTCAAGAAATCTATTCAGGAGCGCTCCCAGCCCAGCCACGGCAGAAGTAAAAAGACTTGAGTGATTTATAAACCCAGTTTGGCTGGTCAAAGGTAGCAAGCGCAGCTCCGATGGCAGGTCATTCCAGATGGAGGGGCCTGCAACCGAGAAAGCTCGGCGCTGCCTAGCAGTCAAGCGAACCCGCGGAACTAGGCGTTGCCCCATCACCGCGGAGCGAAGCGCCCGACGCAAATAATATTTGTGAGTATGAGTGATTAAAAATTAAATCATTTAAACCAGAATGACAACCTTTAGTTGTCATATCTGCCTTCTGATTATTTCTTGTAATATATTAATTATTTGAAGTACAGTATATTGTAATTTTTGAAAAGTTTTTAAAATGATATCTATAAAATTCAGACACGTAATGTAGGTGGAAAATTATTTATATATTGAATATCTTTCTTTTTAAGAACGTGGAGAAGATCATCGTTCGAGACTTCTTTCCAGACTTGCCTAAGCTGCAAGCACAGGTTGAGTACCTTGATGCAGTTGAAAGAAAAGACACCCAAAAGATCTGGCAGCTGCAAAGGCAGTACTCTATTAAAAGGCCTACAAGTGCCACGCCATCTGTCTGCAGTATGTTTACATTTTATGTGTTAAATAAGTAGTGCTCAGACTGTGCTCTTTGTGGCTGATTTTGTTACTTAATTTTCCTAAAAAAATGCTTTATCAGGTTAAATCTAAGTAAAGAATGTATATTTATTATTGTATTATCTTGTTTAGAGGGCGCATAGTAGTCTAGTGGTTAGTGTAGTGGACCATTAACAGAAACATTGGGGCTCAACTCCCACCGGGGCAGAAATTTGTTTTAGGATTTTGTCTCCACCTGCACCATTAACCCTTTAACGACGTGCGTGTACTAAAATGTACGAGAAACCATAAGCGGCTCGTCGTTAAAGGGTTAACTGACTTGGCTATAATAATAAGTACACTGACCGTACACTGTGTGACAATGAGATGGTGAGGGAGAGGACTGGCCACTTACCATCATATGCTGAGGCTAAAGAATGAAGGTGCTAGCACTTTATATCCATTGCGGCCTCTCAGGCTAACTCATGGGACTGCTTTTCTTCTATCTAGCTGGTAAAATCATTAGATATAATGTCAGTGTTTATTTACATTCTATTCAGTAAATTTCTTTCATTTTAACTACCTAAATAGTCCATTTTACGTTACATTATTTGATTGCCTTTGGTTACAATTGTGTGTATTGTAGCAGCCACTCCATCTACCTTTGAAACACCTGATAGTCGAATAGGTACCACTCCTCATCAACGGCCAGATACAGGGGCCACCAAGGCAGATGCACTCGATGAACAGCCAACGCGAAATCCAGAACCTCCTGAGAGCACAAGTTAGTCATGAAAAAAGACATTTCTCTGCTGTAAATGAATAATTTAGAATAGGTGACTTGTTGGAAAAAATTGGTGTTTAAGTATGAGTAATAAAACTGATGATGACTTTCATAAGACGATATCTTTTTTAATTAGCGTATAATGAGAGTGTGCCTTCTTTAATCTACGACCTGTAGATATTCACCTAACTTCTCCAATGAATTACAATTTTGGGGGACCATCAATTGATGCTGTGTATGATAAGATTATATGGTGCTATATAAGTCATTAAGTTAGAATTCTTTAGGCTAGATTAGAACTTGCTCTTGGCCTTAATGAGTCACCCATTGGACTAGTCCATCCAAAATAATTTCTTTCAACAATCAGTAATCTTAGACTTCTTTCCAAGTCAGGCCAACGCCTAGAACTGTGACCAAGTTAAACCAAAATGTAGACAACATTCTGTTCTGAAGATTTTAAACTTTTGCTTATGATGAATTGCCTGGCATTTGCTGTGACAGGTCTCTCGACTTGGAATGGCTTCCCTCCTCTCGTGCTTCCCTCCTCTTCTATGGGCTAAGCTCATTGCTGGGATGCCCCCCCCCCCACATCCTCTCGCTCTCTCAAGGCATTTCTTTTTCTCTGGGTCTTCTGTGCTGAGGGCGCCTCTGAATAGTCTTTACTTCGAGAGGGGCTTTATAAATTTTTCGATAGGATACGATGCTGAGTTAGATTTAGCTCGATAAGGAGAACTTAAAACTATTTTATAAACAAAAATGTAAAAATCGGAATGTAGTCTTGTGTCTTTGTTTTTAGCGAGTTCGATGACAGATGTTAGTTTAGACAGATATCTGTCTCAGCATACAAGCGAGGACAATCATTCATTTGATGAGATAATGAAAGAAAGTGAAAAGAAGCATCGGACGAAACATGCGTGGCTGTACGACAAGGAAGAAGAACAACTGAAAGTACGGATATTTATTGTGGCAAATGTTTATCTGTTCTTAGGCACACTTTAGCATGCTGCTTGCCTTTCTTTGGCATTTTCTGTTTGCTCTCTTGTGAATCAGAAGAGGGGTTTACAGTTTTCAACTTTAGACTGTTGAGGAGACAAAACAATGCCAAGGGAGAGGAATGACCACCCATCTTTATATTCTGAAGCTGAGAGAAAATGATGTCTTTAACACTCTTCGACTGCCTCATAGTGGTATCTCTAGGGAGTGATGTTCATTCTTGGTTTTCTTTAATCGTCGCTAAGAAGAGATTACTTGTAATGATTAAGAGGTTCAGAAAGGTTACAGAGTTGTCATAAAATTTTCAATATGTTTTTATGAATTTCACTTTGTTTTCATTAATTTTCAATATATTTTCATTAATTTTCACAGAAAGATATCTTTTGTATCTAGTGAGAGGTACACGGACATGGCTGAATAAGGAGTTTTAAGTGATTCTACACAAATGTCTAACTATGTTACAATTTATTAACTTACAGGAACACGAAGAGAACCTCGCCTTGCCATCGGCTGAAGAACAGTATCGTGATCCAACGTCCAGTAAAGTTCAGACCTGGAAATACGTCGCCAAGAATGCTCTCATGTATGTTCCAGAAGGTTAGTGCAGGAATTTAACTCTTTTGGGTGGGATTTTATTTCTTATCTATAAGTTGTTATGAAATTCACTCAAAATGACTGATTAAGAAGCTGAAGTTATTGGAATTCAACTGCTGATTTGGCAGATTCTAATGTTTTACTGAAAATTAGATTTTGATTTGTAATATATGAATCAAGATAAAATTTTGTAATTGCGAGTAAAGACAGTGGCTTCATTTGCAGGTAAAGCAATATTTATATAGCACCCCATTTATATGGCATCTTATTTATATAGCACCTCATTTATATAGCACCTCATTTATATAGCACCTCATTTATATAGCACCTCATTTATATAGCACCTCATCTCCTTAGGTATGCTTCCAGACCCGAGTGACACCCACAGGGAAATGTAGGTCAGTTTTGCTGTCAGCAGGTGCAGATCATGCATGTTTACTTTACGCTATTTATGTTTATGCTGTTTACATTATAAATCCTACAGCGTCAGATGCAGACATGTTATATACGGACCAGTCAAACTGAGGTCCGCTGCCCAAAATATTGATTGGTAACTAAGCTGCGGAATAATAACCGTAATAAGAATTTTGATCGTACTCGAATAAAAGTTGAACAATGTGTGTTGGTTATTGTAAAACATAAAAAAGACAATAAGAAACATCGTTCATGTGTACATAATGAACAATTCCTATCAGTAGCTCCAAGCTAATCCAGCTAAAATCTAGATGCTCCACGTCGAGCCTGCTTATTCTCGCTCTGCAATGGGTTTATGGTTTATTTTAAGACTGGTTGTTCTGTAAACATGTTATCACTATGAATACATTTCGGTTTGTATACGTCTCCCGAAAAAGAAGTGGAACAGGTAAGTCGACAGATACAAGAACGTGTTACTTAAAACAAGCTGGAAATGTTGCTGATGATGGAAGTTGTGACGCTGTAGTGATTGTGGCTGCACTATGTATTTCAAAGGAATGGAACTATCGCTGGCTGAGAAGATTGCGAATGCCGGACCTCCACGAGAGATCGTGCATCCCAACACGCGATTCTCAGGCAATCCTTTCAACTTGGAAATGCACAAAGAAAGCATCAACCATGCGGCTTCCATTAAGGCAATGAAGTTGCATGGAAAAGTCGGTCCAGATGGAAAGGAGATTTTGCCGGTGGAGTCGCCAAAAGTTGGAGGATATGGTTTTGTTGCAACACCTTCAATTACACCGGGTAAGTGTTACACTGAAGGATAAATATTTCCTTGTAACAGGTATGGTAACTGTTTATGGTACAGTAAATGTTTGGTTCATAGTAACACTGGTCACCATCTGTTGAAATAAGTACTGTTATGCTGAGGCATGCTGCATGGGTACAGATATGCATGAGCAAAAGCGGAGTATCTGTACTTGAGCACATTGCCCGAGTTTTTCACAGTATGCGCAGGTACTATATTATTGGCTCAAAACTGTGAACAATAGGAATGTTTCACTTTACTGCTTTAATACGGTGCAATCAGGTAATAAAGTGAGCTATGTATTCATAGCTGTGGATGTATCTTAAAATTTTGCAGTAAAACTTTGTTTTATTTAACTTCGGTGTTTCAGGTTATTTGAAATAACATTTGATGGCCTGACCACAAGCAATGCAAATGCATACAAGCAGAATATTTTATCTAACTTGCATATTATATCGAAGTTCTCCTATTTAGATCTTTATCAAGCTATTGACTAGGAACTGTGGATTTTTCTTAAGGCTTTAGATCTATTTGAAACATTATTTTGTCATCATCAATACTGGTGAAGTTGCCTCGTTGTTAATCATAGTCTTTGTGACTTGTCATTTCTATTTTCTTAGAATTTCTGATAATTGTGCTGTTATTATGTTGTGATGTTTAGTTGTTTTCTGATATCGTGTAGGAGTGGATGCTTCCCCATTGATGACTTGGGGTGAAATTGATGGTACTCCATTCCGGTTGGATGGTTCTGACACGCCCATAATCAACAGAACACCAGGGCCAGCGTTCAAAATCCCCGAGGTACCACTTCGCGACCGATGTCTGCACGAACTCGCTGAGAAAGCAAGCAAAGCACATCGTGCTAAGAAACAGGAAGCATTGAAGCAAGTGCGATCTACATTTGCCAGGTGAGCAACCATCCTCCATGCAAAGTTTTTGTTTAACTTCTTGGAGTAATAACTGCATATGTATTGCTATTGATCATTAGATCGGGTGATCCCGTGCTTCAGCAGCACCAGGCCTTCTCAATTGTTGGACTCTCCTTTTGGAATGGACTGTCACTGGCGTTGTGCCTGCTGCCCAGGAGCAATACGACTGCATTTCACAAGTTACTGAAGTCTAATCTGTTTTGCCATGGATGGACTGGGAGCGCCTCTCGGTAGTTTCTTGGAAGATGCTGTATATTAAATTCTTGAAATGAATGAATGACTGAATGAATGGATAGTTGTATTATGTTTTGACATTTCTGCAGGTTTACACATCTCACATCTTATTTAATTGATTCTCTTTTTGTTCGACAGCCCTTCACCGAAGTTTTCTCGGTCCAGAACTGACCGCCTGCAGTCGCTGTCGCCAGCCGCACAGCGTCTCATCAACAAGAAGCTTATGATCAACGCCAAATCGGACAAGGCGCTCAGATCATCCTACACACCCAGTCCAGGCCATCGTCTTCCCGGAGAGAGTACGCCTATCATAGAATCTTCACCATCGTCTCAAAGCCAAACGCCGACCGGTCAGCACACTCCAAAAACGCCGTCATCCATCACAGATAATCTGCTGCAGCTGCCAAAGAGACCAAAAGCAAAGGAGTTCTTTTAAAGGGTTTAGTTTTTGGCTGACAGTGTTGAATTTTGAGGTCAAGAGACTCAAGACAGTTATCAAACACCAGTATCATAGTTGTTAAAAACGGTAAAATCAAAATAAAAAACTAAAAAAACGTTTTTTACAACTATGACCAGTATTTAGTGATTGGTAATAAAGTTGGGGGCAGATGGTTGCCATTTACCACTTGGAGCGCTACTGAATGGCCTCGGCTGTGAGCGGCGCTATATAAATTACTAATTACATTACATTATCAATATCAACGGATCAGAAGGTGTTTTCGCGATCACAGTTTAATTTCCTGTTTGCATGTAAAATTGAAATTGTTGCAAATAAATCGTGAAGTGTAACTGCCTTGCTGAGTTTAATTAAAGTTTTATGAGCTGGAGGTGATTTGATGGTATGAGTAATTGAGTTCTGCTCTCTTAGTGCATGCAGTTTCAAAATGGACCAATTCACCGTTGCTTTAGAAAGTATTTACAGACACAAATGAAGGGACTAACCAAAAGTAACCATAAGTTATTGACAGTGAGGACCCAACAAATAGCAGATCAAGCAAAGACAAAACAAACTAACTGACAAAAATAGAATGAGTGTGATTTGGTAATTTACAACAAATACACCAAAATGAGCATATACATGTTTTTTAATAAAGCACGTGCACTGATTGAAAACAAACAAGAATATTGAGTGAATAATTATTAGGTAAAGATTTAAATGCAAGCAGGCCTACTGAAATTTTGTACATTGTTAATGTAACCAGTTCTATCCAGTTCCACTCTACCACCAAATGCGCCAGGTAAACAAATTGTCCAATTACTGCCGCTTACATATAGAATATAATATAATAAGGAAAGCCGGAGAAAGAATACCATCCTGCCAAATGTCACTATGGAGCTTGGCTTTGACAGAGTATTGTTGTATCATACAGAACTACATCTCCTAATTAATGCATCTGAGACCTAACAAGTCAGAGATGGACTTATGGTGCGTGTTACTTGCACGTGGGTGTCTCAAAGCTGTTCAGATTCTTCTGTCGTGTTTGACTACTGACAAAGTATTATTAGAAAAGACTTCGACTGCGTCACTGTCTAACATTTCAAGAACCTCCAATATCTCGCCATTCTATTCTTGCTGCACTTGGAGACGTTAATTATAAACTCATCCTCTGATTGGCTTAATTAGGCAGGCATTATGGCATACGCTCGTCGAATACCTGATGCAGACCATGATAGCCCTTATGACAGTTGTTGGAGTATTTTAGTCTGTCACAAGAACAGTGCTGAAGTTCTTAAAATGGAGGTCGTTATTATAACGGACTTCATAACCAAGAAACTTCTGCGGCGCTATATCGTGATGACATAGACATCAAGCGACATATAGCGTTACAAATATATTATATAAATACTCAGTGCGTGGGCTTTCGGACAGAGTGACAGAGAGAGACTGGCTGGATTTAACTAATTTGAAACTCGATAGGGCCTAAGCCTGTTTGTCATACACAACGTGTAGACCTATGATCGAGTCTGATCTTTCTCGTCAGCACGACCTTTTTGCTCTATTTGACAGATGCGCTCGTCTTTTCTGTAGTAACTATTACAATTCAGAGTGTAAATGATTTTTTATAGTATTAATGTTTCCAAAAAGTTGTGCGAGCAATGAGCATGCCACATATATATTATATACCCAAAACTTGTGTAAGCATCGGTGCCTTTGACGCTATGGCTTCTGAACCCCTTGACAGTAACTGTTGCTGCGTGTAGGCTATGGATTCTATGGAAATCGTAGACACGTTCTCCTACGCCTAAAGCGATAGCAGGCTTTAAATAGCCTACATAGGCACTGGCATGCTTACATACATTGCTGCAAGATCGGAAGCACATCACCAGATTTGGCGGCCGGACTTCTGCTGAGGCCAAAATCAACGCCAGTGTTGTCCAAGGATCGGGATTAGGCCCTTCAGAATATGATGTCAACGCATCAGATCTCCAACCCGTCCACCCTGAGAACAAGCTGGTACAGTACGCGGACGACACATACTTGCTTGTCGGGTCACAGATGCGGTCTACGATTGGAGAAGAGCTGGAACAGGTGTCAACCTGGGCCGAGCGTAACAACCTGCGGCTGAACACAACCAAATCCAGGGAAATGATAATCACGCGACGAGGAACTGAGGCAAATCCACCAACGACTGAGGGAGTGGAACGAGTAGGAACAATGCGGATCCTCGGCGTAACATTACAGCAGGACTTAAGTGTGGGATCCCACGTTGACGAGGTTCTGGGAGCTTGTGCAGGTTCACTGTATGCCCTGCGAGTCCTACGAGCAAACGGTCTCCCACCTGCAGCTATGCACGCAGTTGCCGAGGCAACTATACAGTTGCAAGACTCCTATACGCCGCCCCAGCCTGGTGGGGCTATACATCAGCAGCCGATCGGCAGAGACTTGAGAGATTGCTCGATCGCCAGAACTCAGCGCATGGGTTACCTGTCAGCAGGCGCTACATCGATTGCAACACGAGTTGGTTTGGCGGAGGATCGGCTGCTCCAGGCGGTAGTCTGGAACGATTCACATGTCCTTCGAGGTCTTTTCCCGCCAAAGAATAGTAGACGACCCGGCCTTAGAGCACGAATGCACAACTTTGATCTTCCGTGCAAAGACGATGAGAACTTTGTCTCAAGGGTCCTTTACAAACATATTAATCGAGTCCCCAAAGCCATCAATTAACTAACATTGTTTGCTCTCTCCATTTATCCAACAGTATTGTACTTAGTCTTCATGTTCCAGGTTGCGGTGTGTCAGCCTGCTTTGCAAATTAAACGAATATACATACAGCACATAAATGCACACATCATACATAGGCCTACATAGACACATAGGCGTAGGGGAAATTTCAGTGGTGGGTGGCTCAGTGCGTGCTCTTTCAGAGATCGGAGAGACAGACAGAGACACAGAGAGACATATACATACATGTACAGAAAGACAGAGACAGGCAAAGAGACAGAGAGAAAGGGAGGCAGAGGAGCTGCTATGTATGTGCATGTATGTATGAGCACTTGTTATAGCACCTCTTCAAGATTTCTACTCAGAGGCGCTCCCGACTACAGCGCGGACAGTGAATCGGAGTTTCACGCCGAAGCGCATGAGCAATTTCGAGTGAAGGACTTGCCCAGCTTGAGGTGGATTCGAACCCGCAACCATCCGGCTGCAAGGCACCGAACATACCCCTACACCACCGCGCCCCATAATATGATGGATTTCGTTTTAGAAGAGACAGTTTGGAAGGCCCAGGACAGATCAGAATAGGAATTAGGAAAAGAGAGACATGCCCTGCGCAGGTAAAAAATACATCCAGAGGCCACGGATATAATTAAACTAGAGATCCTTTGAAGTTAGATGACTGGCCCGGTCGGCCTACATAGACGCGGACCTAATTAATGTCTCAGATTATAGACTAATTATCGTTGTCGTTGGCATTGATTTTCTGGGCTGCAGCGACTGCTCAGGTCAGAGCTATTGATAGCGAAATGCTGTCGTTCCAAGACATTCACCCTCTGTTATGTACTGCATGCTGCCTCCAACATTTCCATATTAAGACAAACCCACACGCATATATATGCACCCCCTCGTCACCCATAATATATTGTCTAAATAAAATAGAAATAGCTTGCATACAAATTTATAGGGGCCTATAATGTGATACAAGATGCAAGATAATCATATCGTATGTCCTATATATAGTCTATAATTATACACCTCGCATATTAATTGCGAGGTATACACCTCGGCAGCCATTTATTAAGTCACCAAAATAGATGTTAGAGACATTTTCAATAATACAATAGAACGTACATGTAGGTATTTCTGTTGAGGTGTCAAAAGGACAACCCCCGGAGGGTTCGGCTGACACGCTTGTTTCAAGGTTATCCCTCCGCATAATTATATATAGGCCTGTGCGTGTGTGTGTGTGTGTGTGTGTGTGTGTGTGTGTGTGTGTGTGTGTGTGTGTGTGTGTGTGTGTGTGTGTGTGTGTGTGTGTCACAGTGTGTGCATGTATAATGTATATGTTACATATGTGTTTATAATGGATGTATGTATATGTATGTATAATTGTATATACATGTAGGCCTATAGGCTATGCAGAAAAAAAGTACCTCACGTGACACAAAACCTTTAAAACCGAGATTAGCTAGCAATTCAACAGAAAAAGACGAAGACCAATGTAGACCATTATAGGACTTGAGACTCACATCGAAATCTAGGACCTTAGATTAGGACTAATACTGTCCCAAAGCCACACCATTAGATGACGCTTGTTTCTATACGAAGCGATTCAGGAAAGCGGACGTGCTTCTAAATTGAAGAAAATCCTCAAATTTCGCCCACATGGATCGACCTGTCTCGAATCACTTTCGCATGGCTCCACATAAATCCAGAAGCGGTAAATAATGGACGCGCCCTTCATGCAAGAAAAGCCTATGTGACAGAACGTCGTTCCATATACTGAAGGCGGGAAACAGCTATCGCCACCTTGCGAGACGTGAGGGACCCATGGACACGCACATCGTGCACACCGTCATGAGAGAGAGAGAGAGAGAGAGAGAGAGAGAGAGAGAGAGAGAGAGAGAGAGAGAGAGAGAGAGAGAGGAGAGAGACAGAGACAGAGACAGAGACAGAGACAGAGACAGAGACAGAGACAGAGACAGAGACAGAGAGAGACAGAGAGAGACAGAGAGAGACAGAGAGACAGAGAGAAGCCGGAGCGGTCTTCATCGAAGTCGTTGAGTTATTGGTCTCGACGGTCACGCTGGGCTGAACCACAAGCCCCCACCACCACCACCACCACCACCACAACCAGCGAAGTGACCATCGTGGAAGAGGAGAAGGAAGAGGGAGGGACGATGCTGTCCTGGTCGATAGCAACCGATCGGAGTCAATACCTAAGCGGCGTATCGATACAGACCTTTGAGGCGGAATGAAATCGAGTTTTTCATATTTGATTTATATCCTCCGCTGGCGATCGATGGACGAGCGGGAAGCCTCAGCGGATTGAACAGAGCCAGGGCCGGGCGTTTATTGGCGACGTTTATTAGACAACCGCCGCCGACCGCAGCCCGGTGTGAGGCCAAATTGGGTCCGGGCGAAAACAGTTCCAGGCGAAATCAGTTCCAAAACCTGTTTTGATTGGTTCATGTCGTAATCTCCAAACTTCTAAATCGCCACTCGAAAGCCAAGCGCAGGGCACTAGCTTATTCACGAGCTCTGCCTTGAGTCAAAGGGGTTGTCCAAAATAGCAGTCCGAGAGAGGTCCGAGTCCGGTTCCTAGAGGATCAGAGAGGCACAGCAGATGTTAGGTGGGTTAAGGGGTCATCCATTAATTATGTCAACAAATAGGAAGGGGAGGGGTTTGGAAAAGTTTGACAGTTGTTGACAGGGGGAGGGGGGTTTGGTCCAAATTGACGTCAACAAATTTTTTTTTATATAAATGAACAAAATATGGTAAATGACTAAAAAAAAGGTCATCAGGGAAAAAATGTCTAAAAAAACGGTCATCGGAGTTTAAATCTCTAAAAAGTCATTGAGAAAAAAGTCAGCCTGGCTACGCTGCCGGTAGGGGGGTTCTGGGATTGTTGACATAATTTTTAGGGGGGGGTCCGTCAATGTTTGACAGTTGTTGACAAGGGGGGAGGGGGTCAAAAAAGGCCTAAAATTTGTTGACATAATTAATGGATGACCCCTAAGGGAATGCGCCACTAACAATAATATTATAGGCCTACACGTAACTCTTCTGTCGAAACCGGTTTTGCTGTGTTTCATTTGTCGGAGACTCGGAGTCGTGTTTCATCTTCATAGTTATTAGCCTACGACTCCAAATAATTACACCAACTAACGGGGATTTTGATTGTCTCACTGACCAAAATATTGCATCCTATTAAACTGTGCTATTTAGAAGGGGTGGGCAGCGATTACAAATTTTAATCGAAATTAATCGCACGATTAAAATTTTTATCGCCGCGATTAATTTTTAACGCATGTACAAGTACAACTACACTGCCCTGCCATGGCAAAAGGAAGCAAGTCCAGTTTAAGGTGAAAATGACATATCGGTATCATTTTGGTTCAAGAAGCAAGTCCAATACAATCGTCTATATAAATAGTTATTATTGCATGTGGTTCTGGCGGAAAAGCAGAGGCAGAAAGAAGCATGTCCAAGTAGTACTGGAAAATTCCAAGGCAAAAGGAAGCATGTCCAACTATCAACTGTTTGCGTAAATTCAGCCCGATGGGTGATGCCTGAGTTGTTTTTCGCATTTTTCTCAGAAAATAAAATTTGTGACTTGCATCCTTTTGCCATGGCAGGGCAGTACAGTGTACCGACTCGGAGTAATTACGTTGAATATGCGCTATATCAATGATTGCAGTCAATAAACATAAAGCACACAATGCTTTTACTACTTATTTTTACTTTTTAGTGTTTACTTTTAAGTTTAAAGTTTAAACTGAGCGGTTTTATCAAGAATTGTTTCTAGAAATAAACTGTGGGCGCAGTGACCATCGCGTTAACTGCGTTAAAAAATTTAATCGCGTTAATTATTTAACGCATTAATCGCGTTAATTAGGCCTACGCGTTAAATGCCCAGCCCTACTATTTAGGCAACAGCAGTCACGTCACGTCAGTGGAAACCGGGCTGCCTTCTTCGCTTTATATCTCAGGACAATCCCTCTGACCCGACGCAGCGCTCGTGAATGGGAAAAAGTAGCGCTCTAAAAATTCTTAGTTTACGATTACGATTACAATAATATTGTATCAAAAGTGGTCGGACTGGGAACTGTCTTCGCCAAGGAGCGGTTCTGTCACCAGACCGGGCGTCCGTCCGTCCGTCCCTGCCTCTCGTAGTTCCCTGCTCCCCGTCACGATCATCATCGGACAGCCAGAGGCAGGCAGGGAGACAGCGCAGGACAAAAAGACGCAGTTGATTGACGGCATAGGCGCTGGTCGAGAGACGATTTACTGATGTCGTGGGTGAAGGCGATAGTAAGTGACAAAGTGAGAGAGTAGACAGAGACAGACGAACGGACGGACAGGCAGATAGACAGACAGACAGATACACAGACAGATAGACAGGCAGGCAGACAGGCAGATATACAGACATACAGAGAGATACACAGACAGACATACAGTCAGACAGACAGAAAGACAGACGGATACACAGACAAACAGATAGACAGACAGACAGACTGAGAGACAGACAGACTGACAGATACACAGGCAGACAGACAGACAGACCAGCAAACTGGCAGATAGACAGACAGATTCACAAACAGATACAAAGATAGACAGAGACACAGACAGACAGATTCACAAACAGACAGACAGATACACAGACAGATAGGCAGACAGACAGATAGGCAGACAGACAGATAGGCAGACATACTGACATGGCTTATCTAAAGGACGAAGAGAAGCAGGGTCTAAGTCGGGGTTCGTTGGTTCCGTGATTGCGGATTATCCTCCAAATCCCGAAGTCCTCGCTCAACATCAACGGACGTCTGCGTTCGGATGCGCCACACTCGTCTGCGCATGCGTGCGGGGCATGCGTACGACGCTGTCGACTGATGAGCGCATGCGCGGCCTTAACGTAGGCATTTCGTTCTGCCTGGCGACGTGAAGCCTTCTACACACACAGAGAGAGAGACAGGCAGATATAGGAAGACAAAGACAGAGACAGAGAGACAAAGACAGAGACAGATAGACGCACACGAAGGCTGACATATAGCACTCATCTGCTGTGCGTGGCGACCTCTGTTTCCGTAAAGCCACGAAATACAAGCCGGAAACAAATGGGACCAGTCATGCGCCGGAACAGCGTCGTCCGTTCCAGGGGAACAGCCCACGTCAAGCCGGAACCTCTTGCACCCAAGTTAAGCGGCAACAGCTGACACACGCGCTATATAAATTGACGCAGTTACGTCTGTACGCGTCGACATCCGTTGGCCACCGCGACTGTCGTCTGGTCGCGTTGAGCGCGGGAAACCGGTTTACAGACGCGCATTGAGACATCGTACGACAACTGGTTTCAGCAGAGTTTCGTGAGGAGTCTGATATCGATGGATTCTGAAATGGCTTCGGTTATTATTCACACTTCTTCTGCTTCCTGTGACAGTTTATTTCGTAGGTCTGAAGCCTACACTTGACACGTCGCCATCAGATCCTGCATTTGAGTTATAGACGAGTCAGATAAATCGATTCATACGTGAGTTGAAATGTGCGACTTATAGGCTACTCGAGTTGAAATGTGCGACTTATACTCGAGCTGAAATGTGCGACTTATACTCGAGTTGAAATATGTGACTTATACTCCAGTTGCAATATGCGACTTATACTCGAGTCGAACATTTCGAGTTACATTCTCAAAAAAGAATGCGACTTATACGTGGGTAAAAAATCCAGCTATTCTCGTGTGAGTATAAACTTTGGGCGATGAGTAAGTCGACATCGGCGTGAAGTGAAACTCGTCTGTACATTGCAGGGAGACGTCGATGAAAAGTTCTCTGTAGGCCTACTTAAGACTTTGCGAAAACCTGGAATGGACGCAAGGTGTATTCCCACGTCGGATGGAAACAACAGTTAGGCTACTTACTTATTAACGCAGATTGATGGTAGTCAAGAGATGTCAGCACACACCCGTCATCCTACGAAATGAGATTTCTCCTTCAAGGTGTGCGAGTCAATGCGTCTCCGACCATCCTTTGAGATTTTAGATGAGAACCTTCTTCTTACACGTTTCTTCTTTTAAGACCAACTAGGATCGAGCGGATATTCTCTTTAGGAAATATTGAACCAACGGGTGCACAGCGAACTTAGGACGGTTAGGAAACTCCATATATATTTGTATGGGGCATATACGCTCACGGGGCATCGGACATACTCGTTAGGTCATCACCGCCATTGATGTTTTGGACCGACACGAGTCATGTCTTCATCTTCAGGCTCTTTCTTCTCTGCTGCTGCAACATATTGCCGCATTTTCAGCATCGTTGCGGTTGCCACGACGGTGTGTGTCATTTGCAAAGCACGATCAGGTGAGTCTATATAATTATATATTATACCTGCACCTGTAGTATATAAGGTATACAGGAGGCAGGTCTTGCAACACTCAATTAAATACAGAATACGGGTTTTCCCGCTTACGTGACCAAAACACTGTTGTTTCGTGTGGGTTTAACCTGTGACGAGTTTGAGCCAGCGTAACTTGTGCACATCATGCATTTTGCATGTTAGGTTATCAGTAAAGTGAAAGTGACATTTGTAATATCATCATCATCATCTTCGTCATCATCGTCATCGTCATCATCATCATCATCATCATCATCATCATCATCATCATCATCATCATCACTATCACCATCAAGCGTTGTTTGTGTGGGTTGGGGCCCAGTCGGGTGGTCATTCGCTTCGTTTGGCTGCCAGTGGAGATCTGCGAGTCTCTTTCGTACATGTATATGCACGGGACACCGCGCACTGTCTTGCACGGGTACCTCCCTTGGGACATGTCTTACTATTAACGTTCGAAGTAATTCACGTTAACTTGACATACGTAGGCCTAACATTCTCATCGTTTATAACGCTTGTTAGAGGTTCTTACGAATGCGCTCTATACAGATGCATGCATACAGATACAGATACAAAAGCCCAGATACATACTTACTAACATACATACATCGTCGTCGTCGTCATCGATTTGTGTTAATCTTCTGAAATCGCTGCGATTATGAAAACCGTCGTCACACGAAAATGCCTTCGTTTCTATAACAACGGTCCGACTAAAAACCAAAGCATATTTTCTGAAAACCTGATTCTAATATATTCATTTTTGTTTCAAATGAACTTTAACTTGACCTCGACAAAGGCGTTACTTTCTACGGAGATCACCGCAGGACTGAATCCTCCCTAAATAAATGTGCGTGTTATTTTGTTTGGTATGTATGTAAGTATGAGCACTTGTTATAGCGCCCCTTCAAGATTTCTACTCAGAGGCGCTCCCGACTACAGCGCGGACAATAAAATAATAATAATAATTCTTCCTTTATTGAAACAATCCAGTTGACACATCGCAACCGGTACAGTTTACAGTTATGCAATTGAAACAATTCACAAGAACGCAAATGACAGAAGACATAAATCTTAACTACTGAATCTTAACAGAACAGACAGCCTGCAATACACGGCGCTAATAGCAGCCTACAAAGCATATCCGCCCTACGGGACTCTAACTCGGTACCTCTCGCTCTCTACGCCAGATGCTATCCAATGCGCTATCGGAGTTTCACGCCGAAGCGCATGAGCAATTGCGAGTGAAGGACTTGCCCAGGGTTCCTACGCGGCGGCTTGAGGTGGATTCGAACCTGCCAATCCTCCGGCTGCAAGGCACCGAACATACCCCTACACCGTGCACCGCGCTACGGTATGCCCATAGCTATTCATCAATTAATCCGACAAACGAGGTGGAAGAATGGCACTATGAACAGTTTGTTTTCCCATTTACGTGGGAGTATACTATAAAGCGTCACTCAACAATTCAGAGGCGCTCATTAATTTTAAACATTAATGGACCACAATATTTTAGATAGGCCTAAGTTTGCGGAACAACATTCGCAGGTTGCTGAAAATAACAGTTCATTTGCGGGATGTGTTGAGATTTATGATTTACGCATCAATATCCAGTTAGGGTCCAGAATACATCAGGGAGGTCGGTGTTGCTGTCTCGATTGCTCCAGCCCGGATGACATACCATAAATGACAAATTGCTTGTGCTCCTCTGCGTTCTAGAGCCCGTGGGGACCTGAGGATTCCGCGTTTCCACACCGCGACAGAGCACACCGAACTTTTTCGTATATTTTACTTCATTCTAGAACAATCTCCCACTGAAACCCAAAATGTCAGCGCTGTATATACAATGAAAGAAACACTTTGAGCTGCCTTTAAAGAGCACATATAGACTATGTATACATGCATACACACACTAAATTATGTTCTTGTAGTGCAAAAACTTGGCGATAGACAATAGCATACAGGGAAGTGTGGTGCTGTGTGCTGTAGAAATAGTAATTGCAACTGTCATTGAATATTAATGTAGCGCATTTTCTAGAAAAAAACTCCTCAGACGTGATTCCGACTTGACAACAGAAGACCATAGACTGTCAGATTACAGTAAATAAAACTTTCAGAGACAGGTCTGTAGGCCTATACGTACTCTGTGGTAATCACTGACTCACTGTAATGGTACTCTGTGGTAGGCCTGCTCACTGACTCAGTGCAATACTCTTTTTAGGAATGTGAATAAACTCCAGTAGCCATGGTAGGACCTGTTCGCAATATCCCCTGCCATTTCACATAGGTTAATGTAAGAATGTTTCTAATGGGATATTCACAAGGACTCTGATATATATTCATAGCAATTGGGAATCAAAGCCGTAGTTAATGTTACTGGACATCGTCAACAGTTTCAGCATCTGAAGCAGTATTATCATATCAGGTGCTGAGATGCTAAGTCCTGACGAGCTCCTTCAGTCTTTGAGGCTTCAATCGTTATTGCGCAATGCATGTGGAATTCATCCCTCTCTGTAGGGTGCCGAAGCCCCTCATACATACATGTATGATATATGTACGATATATAATGGGCTCGTGTATTTGTATATATATGGATGTGGCAGTCAATACATGCATTATGTAGATTCAATATACGTGATATATAGGGTGGCGTAAGCTGCGCTTTTGTGAGGTATTAAACGTGCAATAATAAGTGTCAAGATACACACTTACGGGCTTATATGGATGCATATGTATGTATGGTTATATATTTTTCACCTTATATATATATATATATATACATAAAGACATATAAATGTATATAAGCAACCTTCAGATCGCCTTAGCTTTTGATATGGGTTACATATGCGTGGCGGCTGTATATATATATATATATATATATATATATATATATATATATATATATATATATATATTGTGAGGC
>JACEVL010000025.1:1099631-1102131 GCA_020284085.1 Aporrectodea caliginosa
CCCATCAAAGTGCCTTGTGTAGTATATTTTATAGCGACACCATGTCCAATGGTCATCTGTCCGATCCAGTGCTGGACATCTGCTGAGTCAACGAGTGCATAACGAACCCTCCTCCTCCATCACTTCCACTGCACCGAGGATACGTCCTTTCCATCAAGCTAACCGGAAGTGATCCAGGGCCATTAAAGCGACGATCCGTTTCCATCATTTGGCACTCAACCAATCGCGTCCTAAGATCATTCCCAGTTGATGGACCATCCACCTGGAACTCTCTACCTCCTATTATAGCACTCGCGTTCTCTTACCGAGACTGTCTTTCGCCCTCAACTGAAACTCATCTCTCTCTCTCTCTCTCTCTCTCTCTCTCTCTCTCTCTCTCTCTCTCTCTCTCTCTCTCTCCTCTCTCTCTCACAGTCTGTTTATATCTCTTAATATTTAAGGGCGCCCTGAACCTTGCGTACCACGTTCCCATCATTAGGTATCTGCGGTATGTTACAGGGTGATATAATACAATACAATACAACTTATATTTATAACGCGCCTTAATAAAACAGTCTTACTCAAAAGACGCATTACAATGTAGGCCTACTTACTAATCATAGTATACAGGGCCGGCCATAGCCCAAATGGCGCCCCAGGCAAAGCATACATTTGGCGCCCGCTGATCCCGTCTCCACGGTCCACCCCACGTCACAACTCAATGATGAACCCGCCAAAAGATTTACGCTCAACTGAGTTATTTATTATTACTTTTTATATAGTACACTCAACCCTGGATAATTTTAAATTTGGAGAGAGGGTAACAAGCAAAAAGACTTCGAATTAGGCCTACGCCTTCCGAAAAATTCAAATTACCGAAAAAGAAAAATTATTTATTAAAAAATTATTTTTTTAGTAATCAGAAATCTGTTCTGCGTGTAGTTTTTCACCAACAGGTTTCAGTTTATCAAAATTGTATTTTTATAAAGCTGAAAGCAATTTAAGAAAATACCCTCAATACTAGTAGGCTATTGTACAAGCGAATTAGCCTACTAGCTGATGACTGGGCGCTAACACACAGCTAAAGTAGGCTATATAGTAATTATAGTTTCAGTTTCGTTGAAATAGTTGAAAAGCCATCCTTTTTGCTTTTTGATACAACTTCTCTGTCGTGTTTTTCTTACAATTTAGAGCACCCGATAACTTCTGTCGCTTCACAGGGCTTTACCTAATTTTTAAAATTACAATTTTTATTTTATAAGATCAAAATCTATAAATTGATTTAGATATAGCCTTATTAAGAAAACTGTTATTAAAATGTAAATGTACAGATTTTTACAGGTAATTAGCCTAACTTAGTTGATGCAACTGCGATGTCTGCTCAACAGTCGACAAATAAAGCTAGGCCTACATTGATTAAATATATTGTACTATATAATAATATCTCTTCAGTTGTTGGCATTTTCAGTCGAAGCTGTCACTGTGTAGGTCTATGCCGGCATCAGATAAACGGCCTGTCATCATTGTCATGTCTATTACAGACACAAACTGTATGCAGAGTACAGACACGCGTGAATAATTGAATTAGGTCTACTTGAAAAGGTTCAATGAAACCAATAATTGTTTTAAAATTTGTTCCATACGCAAAAGTTTTGAATTCAAATGAAAATAATCATTTTTATTGAAAAATGGCTTTAAGGTGAAAAAGTGTTAAACCACACTTTTTGTGAAAATGGCGCCCCCTAGATTGTGGCGCCCTAGGCAACTGCCTGGTTTGCCTGTGCCTAAGGCCGGCCCTGATAGCATAGCCTACTTAGAGAAGAGATAAGTTTTAAGTTTAGATTTTAAAATATTAATTGAGGATGATCTTCGGATTAGTTCTGATAAAGTTCTGATAAAGTTGCTGGACCAGCAACTTCATACATTCTGTTTCCAAATTGTAGATTTGTTCTTTTGATTACTCATCACCCCACATCCTGTTCAGAACGTCACTCTTGGTCATCGACAGCTTATGCCCTGTGCGCAGGAGAAGCCCGCTTAGTTAGCAGCTCCCTCACTGGAGGCAATTCCATGGATGGGTCTAACAATCTACAACCCAGGCCATTGACTAAGTTTTTTGGTTGCCCCTAATATTTATGTTCCAAATGTTCATCTTTGACTGGTGTTATTGAAGTTATATGCATCTGTTTTTATAATAAATAAATAAATAACTACATAAATAAATAAATAGATAGATAAATAAATAAATATATAAATAAATTAATAAATAATAAATCTCAATTATATCTAGATTCACTAATTATCGTCTGAAATGTAGTTTTAAATTGAACTGAATGTTCAATTTAATGTTTAACTTTTTAGTTTTTCAATTGCCCCTCTGGAATGTGCCGCCCCTTGGACGTAGCCTCGGTGTGTTCCCAGAGTAAACCCACCCCTTGGCTATTGCATAATCGCACTATTATAAGCCACCGTTGGAGGCGCTGCAGGGTTAAAGTACAGTTCTGCTTTACGAGTTCCCCGT
>JACEVL010000025.1:1107131-1114631 GCA_020284085.1 Aporrectodea caliginosa
GCACCTGTCAGATGAATAGCCCGGATGCTAGAGGTACAGTGAAGATCGATGTCAATGTTCTTGGTAGCGGTAAGATGTCTTAGAACACGGGCGAAGAATGTGTATCTCTCAATGCCTGTTTGTGTGTGTTTGTGTGTGTGCTTGTCTGCGTTTGTTTGTTTCGGTGTGGACGTTTGCATAGGTGAGTTTATAGGTGTGAGTGTTTGTGTGTGTGTGTGTATTTGTGTGTGTGTGTGTGTGTGTGTGTGTGTGTGTGTGTGTGTGTGTGTGTGTGTGTGTGTGTGTGTGTGTGTGTGTGTGTGTGTGTGTGTGTGTGTGTGTGTGTGTGTGTTCGTTGAGCTATTTTTGGCTTAGGTGAGCATGTGTGCTGTAGTTTTTTAATTTATTATGTACTTTATGGTGACGGTAAGGTTCGTTGCCTACAGTGCCAAGCACCTGAAGGATCTACAGAATATATTAGGGTTAACTGGTGCATAGAATAAATGGAACTGAGAACACGGTTAAACCGAGAACACGACTTATAAACCTGTCGAGAAACCTGTTTATAAGTATTTGGCTCTGCAGCTGGAGATCTCGCGAGAGGCCAAGCATCTCTTCGGAATTTTCAAATGTCGACAACAGGAATTTTCAGCTGCATGCTCAAGTCACTAGAACTGCGCACATCTAAGACAATGTCACTCCAGGTCGCTTGAAGGCCCAAACCTCTTGAAAGGAGGCACAGGGATCGAGGAAATGGGTCAACATGCAGTTCGGCCGAATCCATGGAACCTAGCACCTCTACTCAGCTTGCCCTCTCCCCTGCATTTTTTCACTCACAATTGAAAACCATACTTTTCAAGCTATCCTATCCTGATTCTACTCCAGCTCCATCCCACGGCCACTACTCCAACGATTTTTCCACCGTGGCACCATGCTACATGTCTCCTCGGCTTGACCTCCCCGATTTCTGACCTGGCACCGGAACGGATAAAACAACCTGGCTATTGCAGACTTGATTTGATACAGCGACGGTGAATAAGCTGGTCTTCCTAAGTTGCCTGTGTGGCGTTGAGAAATTTCTTAGATTCACATTTTTCACGTTACATGGGTTTGGAAGGACCTATTACAGTGTACCTCACGTGTAAACTGGTTATAGTATTCGTAATTGTAATCGGGACTGGAGCGTAATCTTAATTCGAGACTTCTAAAGCGCAACTTTTAAGCAAAGCGCAGGCCATCAGCTAATTCACGAACGCTATGTCGTGTCAGAAGGGTTGTCTAGAGATACCAAGTGCAGGTCCAAGTTCAGAATGCAGTGTTGGTGAGTTCGCGGAATCATCAGTTGATTGTACCCATAATTCCGACGTCAACATAATTAAGCTCCCCCAAGCGATCTCCCACAAGACCACGAGTTCTAAAATTATCAATTACTAAACAAGAGGCATCTTTATCAAAATTAATATGCTGTACATGTCTGCGTGCTTTCGCTGACATGACAGGTCCCAATCTTCAAGACTATTCCTGGATTAAGAACGAAACTGAGTTCCACACAACAAGCCAGGTTTTATGACGATTCTGGAGCGTCCATATATTATTGGTGCTATAAAAGTTTGCTGTAATAAATCAAGATAACATGTATTATAGTTTGGCAATAGGAGTACAGTATTCACAGGAGAAAGAGAAAACCCTATTCTTATCGTGAATTTATATCTTTGCCGTTCACCCGTGACTTATAAAAGCGATCCTTTGAGAACCGTTAGAAAGTAGTCTCTATGTCCTATCTACATGTCCATAACTGTTTTTAGTAGGCTTAAAGGGCAGTAACTCTGGAAAATTTTATTGGGCGGGTCCCTTTCGGTACTTCGGAGATCCGTTTTATGTGCATAGGCCTATACAGCATTACTTTTATCTCGTAAACACGTGCATTCGACGTCGTCCCATGACACTGCAACGAGGCGATCGGAATCGGACTTTTTATGCCCCACACCGGAAGTTCGATAGGCGCTGTTTCCGTTTCGACACTGACAGTTATTTCTAGATTTCTTCTATTTCTATGGGCCTCTTGTTCCTCGTTCCTTTCCAATTCCTTCCTATCTTTGGACGCTTTGAACAATAAAGTTAAACAGCATTTGTTCAGTAGGCCTATACGTAGGCCGCCTATAAATGCTAGTTTATGTCTTTTTCAGCTGTTTATGCGGTTAAATGCATACAATAACACAATATGCAATACAGGCCTACAATATACGAAACAGCGGTGTTTGATATTGGCCTCCCCCTTCCAAAGTTCAGACGTGCACAGCAGTGAAGTAACTGGGACTTTTCGTTTTGGGGGCTTTAAGCCTTGACTCTCTTGAACATGGCGAGTGTGGTATACATAGCACGAATCTAGAGTGGGGCTGGGGCTTGATTTATTTTGGGGCTTCGTTGGGGGGGGTGGTTTCAGCCACCAAAGACAAACGCTAGTATGTATTTGGGCACATACACTTTGTCAACACACACACACACACACATACACACACACACACAGTGTGTCACACACGCACTCACACATTCACTCAAGCACACACTCCAACACACACACATACACATACACACACACACACATACACATACACACACATATTTTATGTACACCTATACTTAGAGTGTATACATATTCGTAAACGTGTAACCATACGTATATAATTATATATAATGTTAATGTTTCCGTATATATGTGTCTCGGGAAAATCGTTTTCACACGACGCGAATGAGCGGATGCCCTGCTTCCCTGCAGCTTTAAAAATGTGTAGCCTAAGATTACGATAATGTATATAAAAATTATACATCTTGCACGTATACGATGATATTATACATGGAAAGTAATTCTATGCAATAATATGTGGAAGTGACCCCAACGGAGGGCGATTGCCGCCGATAATACTTACACAGCAGACGCAGACGACGCATTCGTTTCTTGGTCGTCTGCGTTCATCGTTGAGGACTGGTTCATGCATATTCATGAGCAGGAGGAGGAGGCGAGGGCAACGCAGAGGCCACGGTGCCTGTCGTGCCATCAATCATGGCGCCCGACGACGACAACGTAAAGAAATACACGACGACCTGACCACCGCTAGTCGTCGCTGCTCGAAACGTCGTTCGGATTCTTCAGACAAATAAGCCACCACGACCTACACAGCACGACTACTCCCACTGAAGCTTACAGAAAACTTCAGCACCCTGACTCCACATACGTGTATATATATATATATATATATATATATATATATATTATATTACATATATATTATAGTTAAAGTGGTTTGGGTGAGCAGTGGGAACTCCTAAGAAGAGTTTTATTAGAACGCATGTGTTATCATGGTCAGGGGCGCAACCAGGGGGTGCTGGGGGGTGCTTGAGCACCCCCAGAGTTAAAAGGTGACCCACACAATTTGTCCAAATCCGATGAGTTTTTCTTTATGGGGTGGGGGTGGGGTGGGTGGGATGCAAGAATTACTACAGTTTACTAAGAAACCAACCAATTAGAGAACTCTTCAAAAATAATAAAACTCCAGGGTTCGTCGACAAACAGAAGCTGATGGAAATTTCTCTGCACACTTTTAGAGAGTTTATGCCAGATCTTGACAAATTCATGTCGGCTTGTCCAAAAACGCAACATATAATTATGACGTTGAAAATTCAAAATGGTTTCATACAAATGACTGATCAACTAGTTATCGACGAAATACTCCAGACCATCATTCGGAAACAAACCTTTTAGTGTAATAATGGATGATACGACAGATTCAAGCACAAAATGCAGGTTGCAATCAGTAGGCCTATAAGATACAGAAATGACGAGAATGGAATTGAGGAAGAGAATATAATTGCAATTGGGTTTGGATCTAAACAATCTGGTCTGTCAAGGATATGATTGGTGGTTCAAACATGAGAGGGCCCGAGGGGATTTTCAGGGTGTGCAAGCCTCAAGGTCGAATCAGATCAAAATGCCCAAAGCATTATATACCTGGTGTTGGTCGCACAATCTACAGCTTGTGATGAGTCATGCAGCTACTTGCAATTCTGCTGCAGTTGAATGTTTCAACAAAATTAAAGAAGCTTATAGTTGTAGTTCATCTTCGTCTCAGCAAACTGGAATAATAGAACGCTATCTACTAAAACAAGGGCTTCCTGTAGATGAAAGTCGAGTGGGAAAAGGTGAACCAAGAAGCAGCGACCATGCTTCTCAATCAGAATTCTTTATAAATGACTGAAACTGAGTCAAATGCTTATAACCGAGAAAGGTTGAAAAGGAACCTCGTTACCGACGTTTACTGTCTATAGGCCTAAGTGGCACTCGTTTTATAGCCATAACAAGAAACTTCAGTGGCGTAACGAATGGTTTCAGAGCCCGGGGAAAGAGTTGATGACTGCGCCCTTTTAAAATTTTCTTGTTGGCTTTTAATCGTTTATGTCATAGTACTGCACGTGTACCACCGAAAGCCAATTTTGCGCCCCCATGTGCTGCGCCTGGGGGCTGTTGCCCCTCTGCCCCCTTCTTTACGCCACTGAGAAACTTGTGTATTTTCCATATAAAAAACTTCCAGCAATTCAATCAGCACTTACATAAATGAACTTGGATTCTGTTGCTAAAAGCTTAGATTACAAGTTTCAATCAATAGCCTAGTTTCAGTTGTGCATGCCATTCTCTGCCCAATTTCAAAACTGAGTCAGGCACTTCAGAGTGCAGATCTCAATCTTGTAGATGCACATAGACAACTGAATCTGTTCACATCCCAGATGGATAAATTTTGCTTGGAAGACGAATACAAGAAATTGCTGGCCAACACAAAAACTTTGTCTTCATTTCCTGCACTTTCTGGAGTTGTAAGCACTGATGATATTGAAAGTTCATCTAGAGCAAAAACGCAAACGCTGTCTCCCAAATGATTTAAATGAGCCGGTAACAATGCATGTAATATGCCCATTTGGTCTGCCAGGGAAGCTGAGGGAACACAATAATCCAAATCTTCAACTTGGCGAGTACTTTGAAATTCCTGACTTTCAAAGAACAACTGGCAGGTCTAATCAACAACCCAGCCTTCGGTGCTCTTTTGACTCTTCAAAATGGAGAAATGACTGTAGAATTTCGCGAGTTTTGCGTACTTCACCAGCAAGACCTTGAAACTGTTGAGAGACAACTATAGACTCCGCACTCCGCAGTATACCGGCCGGGTTGCGTTCTGATCAATCCTCTGAAGATTGTTAATTGGAACTAAATGTATTGTTTCGTTATACAAAAATTCAGCCAGTGCTGCCGATATGCTGTTTCTTTTAAAATAACTCTGAATTTGTTACGCTGTTAGTCTGGGAATCTGGAAAAATAATTTCCTCTTGAAGTTTCCATGACTTTGTCGGTCAGTAACAGCTAGCAAACAAGGGCCAGAAACGTGTTCCATTTGATTTAAACTGCTAAAAATGCGTTGGCTTCTGGGGCTCCGCCCCAGACCCCGCTGGGGGAGCTTACGACGCTCCCCCAGACCCCCTAGTCGTTATAGGCTTCGTGCCTTCAGCACTCGCAAATTCGCGCCTTCGGCACTTTAACTCTGAGCACCCCCCAGGAAAATTTCCTGGTTGCGCCCCTGATCATGGTCCCATTGTATGGTGAGCAGTGGGAACACAAGCAAAAAATGTTGAGAGCATTGGGAACGCCGTTCCCACGGTTCCCACACCACTTTAAACGCTGTATATATATAATATGTATGCCATAGAATTTGTGCACTTCTAAAGACAGGAGCTTGAAGTTCTCAGTAAACTTAGTGAATTGCGCTTGAGGCCTCGCAGCAATATGCTTGCTTTCAGCCGCCTGCTCAAGTCTTCTCTGTTAGGCCGTGGCTGGGCTGGGAGCTCCTCTGAGTGGGTTCCTTGAAGGGGCGCTATATAAATTCTCAGAATGAATGAATGAATGAATGAATTATGTATATAGGTCAGAGGAAGATAGATCTGGACCCTCATACATGTATATGTTAACATATACGCCGACACACACCTACACTGTTACACATACATACGCGCACACGCACACACACACACACACACACACACACACACACACACACATATATATATATATATATATATGTATATCGAGGTCTATCTGCCTACGACCTATAGCGCGATTCGCAAAGCTTACAGAAAAGGTCAAGCGCCCTATCTTTACATGCCTATTACAGCACAGATATATCTATAATGTATTTATATATTTACAGAATACATATCTATGGGGCCAATGCACAGACATGGCTGTGCCTGCTATTATATATATTTTATATATTCTATATAAACGGCATAAACTGCCGTTAAGAGCTCGAGCGTGCATATATGAGGCTGCTATAAACGCCGGGTCTTGTATACATTGTATACATTGTATACATTGTATACATTGTATGTGTGCTTCTGTATACTCAACATAAACGGTGGAACTGCCGCTGCAGCCGTTGAAATAAAATTTCTGCCGTCGTAGAAAGACCGACGAGACAAATTAATCTCGCTTGGACGTCTCTGCAGACCGAATCTTCTCCGTCTGTAACTCTGTTTATATATACTTCATTGCTCTGTGTCTGTCGCTTTGTCTGTGTCAGTTTCTCTGTCTGTCTCACTCCATGTCTCTATTTGTCTTATGACTCTTTCTTTGCGTCCCTCCCTGTATCTCTTATGCACTCGCTCTCTCTCTCTCTCTCTCCCTCCCTCTCTCTCTCTCTCTCTCTCTCTCTCTCTCTCTCTCTCTCTCTCTCTCTCTCTCTCTCTCTCTCTCTCTCTCTCTCTCTCTCTCTCTCTCTCCATGTCTCTATCTTCGCTGTATGCCTCTATCTTTGTGCTTATATGCATTCGCCGTTAGCTTTTGCAGCTCAACGACATGCACTCACGCATGGATTCATATATATGCACCAGGGTTGATTATGCCAACGCTATGTATGCAGGGCCGGCTCTTTCCCGCATTAACAATTGCAGTCTATCTTAAACGCTGCGTCCCGCCGGATTGAAGGCATACCTATAGGTTTGAGTATATATCCAGCTTCATGTCGGAAGAATTGCAATGGCTGCCGCTGAACAAACACATTGATTTTACGAGCTTAATGCTTGTTCGTAATTGTCTTGCGGGCTGGGCTCCGTCTTACCTCAGGGAATTGTATGTCTCGGTCTCATACATTTCTGACATGGGCGTATTTAGGGGGTGGTTTTACGGGTTCAAACCCCCCGAAATATGTTTCCCCAAATTTTTTTATATGCTTTTACATGGGAAATACCCAAAAACCTTAGTGAATGGAAACCCCCCCCCCCAATCTTAAAAGCCTCCGAAATTTTTTCCTGGCTACGCCCATGATTCCTGACCGGAGATGTCTTCGCTCTGCTGCACTGCAGGGTGACCTGGTTGTTATTCCACCCATCCAGAACTTCCGAAGTGCAGCAAAGAAGCTTCGCTGTGCATGGGCTGTTCAACTTTCAGGAGTATATCTATAGCATGCGTCCTATAGACACGAG
>JACEVL010000025.1:1122131-1124631 GCA_020284085.1 Aporrectodea caliginosa
GGTGACATTCGAGTGAGAAATTGATAGGCTTATCCTCGTCTGTATTGAAAGGCGACGCAAACAGTTGCATTCGCTCTGTTACAGTTGAAATTAATATCACCAGCAACGACATCTATCGGTCGGAATATTAGATACTCCTCATTCAGAAAACGAAATAACCTGCCATTATATATACATATATATATATATTGGAGAAGAAGTTACCTGCCATATTATGTATATAATTATATATCTACGTGCGTGTAAGAATGTCTTGTTCAGGTCTTGGTGTATGTACGTGTATACCATAGGTCTATATTATATTAAACTATGTACATAGCATGGATATTATAATTGTATGCAATAATAATACATTATATAGGTGCACAAGTATGGATAGTACATATATTTAGCCTTAACATATAGGCCTAGTTTACTATAAAATAAATATGAAATGCAATGATATAATATAGATATAAACGTAATTATCAGTAGGACTACTGATAATTATAATGTCTCTAAAGATAGAGACAAGATTGACCACCTATTCAAGAGAATGATCCGTAGCGGTTTCCTGCCTGCCACTGCTGAAGGAGCCACTCAACTGTCGATGAAGTCGGACGATAGGCTCTTTCAAGCTATCATAAGAGAACCTTATCATGTTCTCCGAAATTTACTCCCCCACCCCGCAATAGTGGACATAACCTCCGAGCTAGGACGCATAACTTTACCCTACCTGAAAAAGACGATCGCAATTACATTTCCCGCATCTTGTATAAGAACACCTACTGACTTTGTCTCTTAGTTTATACTGCTCCCATAGAAGCCCCGAACCATTTGTAGAAGTTGCGTTTGTGTCAGCTTTTGAATTTCAATAAACGACTATTGTATTGTATTGTATTGTATACTACTACCAGACAATCTACTATTAGAATTAAAGGCCCCCAATTATGGAATTCTAATGATGCTAGGATTCGTGATTTTCAGACCTATAATCTATTCAAGTCTGCATTTAAATCAGTTTTGATTGAACAATGCTGTTAACTTACGATCACTGCAGGATTGATGCTGAGTGTCCTATGAGCTCTTATGTAAACTGTCATAATAATTATCTCATTGATTAATTGATTTGATAAACTAACGGGGATGTCTTCATTGTCTTGATAAGAAGAGTCAGCCTCTTCTCCTCGTGTTTCGTGTGTTATACAGTTACAGATTTATACTATTAGAAACTTAAAAGCAGTGGTTAAATTCAGCCACCTCTGATTTGAGATAAGCCACCTGCAGTACTTTTAGACCCACCACCTAAATTATGAGATCCGCCACCTAAAACTAAACACGTCACCCAGAAGTGACACACCAAAACGCAGATCCACCACCCAATCAGATCAGCATCCGTCTGTCTGTCTGTCTTTGTCTCTGTTTCTCTGTCTGTGTGTCTGTGTGTCTGTCTGTCATATATATATACATATATATATTCTCTCTCTCTCTCTCTCTCTATATATATATATATATATATATATATATATATTTGATATAATATCGCTCATCAATTTTTAATTTAATTAAAATTGCTGTCTCATAGTAATAATGGGTACAGATTTTATTATCAGCCATAGGCTTATTTAGCGCATATAATAATCATCTGCCTATAATGATAAGGCTCGAGCAACCCACTTCATTTGGCTGGCAGGGCTATTCCATCGAAATTGGAAATTAAAGTTAGTAAATTGAATCAGGTAAGGTAATCAAGGCGTCCTTTTATAACGGCATGGCCGTGCTACGGTGCCATGTATACATTGTCGTAATTATCATTATTATTAATTACTCGTTTTTTTAGCAACCTTCTATGTTTATTAGGCCTACTTGTTTACTTCACATTTATTAGGCATGGAAATTTTATGCCTATGCGTCTCTACCAGCAATGGAGGTTGGCACAGCGATTGAAATAATCCCACCTCTTCAAGAATTCTAATTTCCTATCCTAATCCACGATCCAATCCTTCGAATTCTATTAGAGCTTACTCGTCTTCAACAAAGTCCATCCTGGCAGTTGTTAGTCTGTCTGTCTCTCTGTCTGTCTCTGTCTCTCTGGCAACCGGACTCAGACCTTCATTTGACATATCTCTGCACACCCCTTCTGAGTCCCGACACGACTTGATCTGTCAATACGCTTGCTCATGCTCTACGCTACGTACTTGTAAATTCCTTGTTATTGGGCATTTCCCCTCTTACATTTTTTCTATCTGCTCGTTTCTGCCTCTGATCCTCTGGAAATCGGACTCGGACCTCCCTCGGCCTACTCTTTTGGACAACCCCTCTGACTAGACGCAACGCTCGTGAATAAGCCGGTGTCCTGAGCTTGGCTTTCGAGTGGCGCTTTAGAAGTTTGGAGGTTACGATTACGATTATTATTTTGTATATTTCTTCCTATCATTTATTTCTGTCTATTCATTTCTTTCCTGTATCTTTGCATCATTGCTTCCTATCAGTGAAGCTCTTTCGCACTGACGATTAATCA
>JACEVL010000025.1:1129631-1132131 GCA_020284085.1 Aporrectodea caliginosa
TCTGTCTCTGTCTCTGTCTCTGTCTCTGTCTCTGTCTCTGTCTGTCTGTCTGTCTGTCTGTCTCTCTCTCTCTGTATGTCTGACGTCTGTCTGCATGCGTCTACATGTGCGTCAATGTCTACATATGTGTGTATGCGTACGTGCGTAAATGTGCGTTTGTGTAAGGTTTGTGTATGGAGTATGCGTGTGTGTTTGTGTAAGCGTGTGCACGTCTATGTACGTGTATATGTGTGTGTATGCGTATGTCTGCATGCATGTGCCCTTGTACGTACGTGTGTGTCACATCTAAATGTGCACGAACATTTATGTATGCGTGAGTGTACGCATGCGTATATAAGCGTGTGTCTGACTGCAAGTTTCTGTGTATGTGAGAGTGTGTGTTCATGTGCGTGTGTATGCGTGAATGCGTCTATGTGCATGTGTAGGTGTGTGTGTGTATGTATACAAAGTAGGCGGAGCAGATGCCAGGGATGAAATAAGCTATCGTTGACATCTGCAGTGAGGTTCTTCATGATCAAAGTCGTGCCGCATGGAATTCAAGGTGCACGACAGTGACGACAGGCGTGTGTATGTCTGCCTGTGTGCTTGTGTCTCTGTGTATGTATACCTGTGTGTGATTGACCTGATTACGGTTTGGTTTGGTGCGCCATCGCTTAATGCCTTGTGCATTATACACCAGCATTATCGAATTGGCCAATTAATAATGATATATGTATGCAAATATGAAATTCGAATTTCACCTAACCTGTACTGATTGTCTAGTTACTGTTTTTCTTGTAGTATACCTGTATGCATCGGTAAGAATTTCCAATAAAGATCTATTTTATTTTATTTTATTTTATTTGATATACAGGCCTACTGTTTAACTAATTTACATGGCAACGAGATCGCTGAGTATGAGACACGGATAAGAATAGAAAAGAAAGAATTGGAAGAGAGAAAGCAAAAATACTGTTTTCCTTTCCGACACAAAGTGTACAGTTGACTTGTCTGGCGCTTGCAGTGTGCATGAATTTTTGAGAGATTCGCTCAAGTCGTATACACATGATTTCATTCTAATACCTGAAATTTTACTTACCAGTTCAGGTATAATTTGACAACAGTTTGAGAAAGAGTGTGAGTATTCCAGGCACGAAGAAAAAGAACCAGTGAATCGGGAGGATGGAAGAAAAGGTCCTCAAAAGGATGTAGAGGAACATAGAGCTTTTAAAGGAATTTTTAGAACTGCACAACCTCTTCTCTCTTTCAAACAGCCATGGTAAATTATTCCAAATGGGATGACAATAACCTTTTAGAGCTATTTTAACTGCAAAAAATGCTTTTAAAGCTGCAGAAATTCATTTAGAACTGCACTTTTTGTGTAGAACTGCACACTTAAAAAGCCCTGGAGGAGCAGATGGTTAAGGAGGAAGAGTAGCGCGCAAGATGAGCTGGATATAGGAAAGGGAAGAGAGAAGGAAGGAGATGAATGGATACAGAAGAAGCGAGGAGACTGGTCTCGTCGTCTAAGACATGCCATGCCATGAGCCTGTCTTCATCGACAACCGGGCATTTCATTTGGCGATCGCATCTAATTGACGTTGAATGACGTTGACATCGTTCGGCCATTATACGAAGAGAGGACATTATATAGGAAAACAATCATTAGAAAGACCATCATTAGTACAATAATTACGACATCATATATTTAATCCGCCATATATATATATATATATTATATATATTATATATATATATAGGTATAATTTGACAACAGTTCGAGGAAGAGTGTGATTATTATATATATACAGGTGGCAGTTAATATACATAATATATTAGAAATATATATCCAATATATCGTATATGTATACATTGCCATCTGTGTATGCAAATATCTGTGTATGCATATATATATAATAAATATATAGATTACGGATAAATATATATATATATATTGATTCCGTCGCAGTAGTCAGTTTTCCGTAGGAATTTCTCCTGCTTCGACTTTTGTCAGTCTTTTCTAGCGCAATTAACCGCCGTCAGTTTACTCTCCTTGTTATCTTATTATGTACAATCTGTAGATGTAATTTATTATCTGCAACATGCATGATATATGTACATATATATAATCTGTAGATATAGTTGTATTTCCAGGGTTCGGGCAGCAGACAGGTGAGGCGTTTGCTGTTCAGCTCTAAGTCAGAGGTTCGAAACCTTGTACGCCTTGTTAGATTGACATGTATTTTGTACGTCGACGTATATACATGTGTGTGTGTATATATATACATACATATATATATATATATATATGTATAGGCAGAGGCGCCGACTTTTGGTTTTGTCTCTGGGTGCCACTGCTTGGGTCGTATACCCCAGTACCCGTGAACATTTTTTATATTCTACGTTGCCAAAGGTGACTTTTAGTGCATTCTGGGGAAAGAAATCAAGGGTTAGTAAGTGCCAGTGTTATTTTTAGTTCCTGAGAATAGAATAGGAATAGTAATTATTTCAAATTAGTTCC
>JACEVL010000025.1:1137131-1142131 GCA_020284085.1 Aporrectodea caliginosa
AGGTATCTGTATCGGAAGAGAATCGCTGGAAAGAGTCTGCTCCACCATTCACCTGGAGACAGTCCAACGAACGCTCATTCGAGGTATTAAGATGATGATAATAGTAGCAGTAGCAGTAGTAGAGTAGTAGTAGTAGTAGTAGTAGTAGTAGTAGTAGTAGTAGTAGTAGTAGTAGTAGTAGTAGTAGTAGTAGTAGTAGTAGTAGTAGTAGTAGTAGTAGTAGTAGTAGTAGTAGTAGTAGTGGTGGTGGTGGTGGTGGTGGTGGTGGTGGTGGTGGTGGTGGTGGTGGTGGTGGTGGTGGTGGTGGTGGTGGTGGTGGTGGTGGTGGTAGTGGTAGTAGTGGTAGTGGTAGTGGTAGTGGTAGTGGTAGTAGTGGTAGTGGTGGTAGTGGTAGTGGTAGTGGTAGTGGTAGTGGTAGTGGTAGTGGTAGTGGTAGTGGCAGTAGCAGTAGCAGTAGTAATAATAGCGGTAATTATAATAATAATAATAATAATAATAATAATAATAATAATAATAATAATAATAATAATAATAATAATAATAATAATAATAATAATAATAATAATAATAATAATAATAATAATAATAATAATAATAATAATAATAATAATAATAATTAATAAATAAATAAAAACCTGTCATTTATAATAAGGTCAGTCTTCTTTTCTTGCACCTTTCCATTTGTATCCAGCGCTATAATGCCAAAGCATTTCGATGCACGTTCGCTGATGTTGCGTGGGACTATGTCTGATTTCCCAGACACCAGTAACAGCTCTTAGCGTAATTTTTTTGTTCCGAAGGTACTGCACTTCGGTACCGAAGGTCAAACAGAAATAATAACGATTTTAAATTATTAATAATGGATGTGTTTCATCATTGTAGTGGTAAAATTAGTTAGAAATTAATAATAGACTTGACTCATAATTGAACTGACGTAACAATAGGCTTTTATTCTCTAAATTTAGATTTTAATAATAGACATGTTTCATAATTAAAGTGACGTAACGATGGGGCTTTGTTCTCGAATTTTAAAATTATTAATAATAGAAGTGTTTCATATAATTAAAGTGATATAACAATAGGCCTTTATTCTCTACAGTTTAAATAATTAATAATATAGACCTGTTTCATAATTGGTGACGTAACAATAGGCCTTTGTTGTCCAAATTTAAAATTGCAAATAATAAACGTGTGTCATAAATAAGGTGACGTAACAATGGCCATTTTTTCATGATTGAAGTGACGTAACAATTGGTCTTTATTCTGCTAATTAACATTTTTAATAATATATGAAGTGACGTAACAATAATCCTGTATTCTACAATTATTAATAATGCAACTGTTTCACAATCGAAATGACGTAACAATAGGCCTTTATTCTCTAAATTTTAAATTATTAATAATTATTGCTTGTTGCATGATCAAAGTGACGTAACAAGTAACAAGTGACGTAATAATAGCCCTTTATTCTACAATTATTAATAATGCTCCTGTTTCGCAATCAAAGTGACGTAACAATAGGACTTTATTCTTTAAATTTAAAATTATTAATAATTGAGTGTTGCATAATCAAAGTGACGTAACAATGGGCATTTATTCCTTAAATTAAAACAACCTTCATAAAGGACTGGACAAATTTCTTTCTTCATAAAACCAACAAACGCATAATTTTGTACAGACTAATTAAATTAACTGTTTTAAAACCATTGTACTTATAATTAACCGTTATTTAGTTTTGGGCTGATCGGTTTCCTGATTCTTCCAATTCGAGGTCCCTAAAAACAGATATGGGGTGTTTCCAATTTGAAGGCGACAGATAAGCGCTGGAGTAGATAGATGGCTGGTCTCACGCTGGTCACCTGTCATTGCTGAAATCTTGCCTCTTTCTCTATCGACGCAACTTGGCTCAGAGACCCTGAACATCCATACCATCTTCAGCCGTCGACGGTTGGTTGGTTCTACGCGTGTGTGTTGGTCCGCCAGTGGTGACTCTTCAACCTTGCTGTGCATTGTTTTGCTAACTGATGTAACATTTTCGTTCGTAATGACTCTGATCATCATAATAGGCTAGCGCATAGAGCGTCTCTGAGTAGATATCTTGAAGAGGCGCTATATAAATTTTCAGAATGAATTAATGAATGAAGGACAGCGTTGCAAGGGTTGAAGCAGGTTACGACGAAGGAAAGAGCAAGAATCGCATCATCGTCATGCAATAAATTTCGCCAGACTACTCTGATCTGGCACAGGAGGTTAAAGCTGGAGAAAGTTGACGTGGTCCACCTTGGACAGATCTTCGCCCGGAAGGACTTCAGTGTCCCGGACGACAAGTTGTGGAATCCAGTCCTGGAATGTCGACGCTATTAGCTCCAAGTCCATCGTTACTCTTGCCTGTCGTGTACCAAGCCAACTGAACTGCGTAGACCCTCTTAGACGCATCTTTTTTTATAATAGACGTCTTCATAATGGAAATGACGTAACAATACGTGTTTATTCAAGAAATTTAATTCTTAATTATAGACCTATTTAACAATTGAAGTGACGTAACAATACGCGTTTACTGAAAAATTAATTCTTAATTATAGACCTATTTAACAATTGAAGTGACGTAACAATAGGCCTAGTCTACATTCTCAATGTGAACTTTAGAACAATAGATTTTTATTATTATTTTTATGAACATTTTTAACGCGCGCAAAATTACACAGAAATGCGAATCTGAGAATCATATCACGATCAAATGACGTAACAATAAGCCTAGTCTATATTGAGCCTATATATAGCAGCAGATAGGTATCATAATCAAAGTGACGTAACAATAGGCCAGTTGAAACATAGCAACAGATGTGTAACTTATCATAATCAAAGTGACGTAACAATAAGCCTATAGTTTATATTGAGCTTATATAATATTATAGCAACAGATTTGTATCATAATCAAAGTGACGTAACAATAGACCTAGCCTATATTCTTAAAATGAATTTCTATAATAGACGTGTATTATAATCAAAGTGACGTAACAATTATAGTCCTAGTATGTATTCTCAAAATGAAAATTTATGACAATAGAATTGTTTCGTAATTAATGTGACGTAACAATTAACCTATAAAGGCGTAACAATAGGCCTAGTAACTGTTATATTTCTAAAATGTTGGAAGAATTTAAACTAGTAACAAATGATTTATTCAATAGTTAAAGTGACATAAGCATGCGTTTATGTAAGAATTTAAAGGGAATAACAATAGATCAATCTCATACTTCAACCAGACACAATGAATTCGTTGGTAGTTTGAATAATGTCGCTTGATCCACTTACAGTCCTTAGCCGATCACACGTATTGACACAATGTTGGACAACGTTGGTCCAATATTGTCCTAATAATGTGCGTTAATCTGGGTTGGGCAGCAGGTCTTCTGGCCATTTCAACGTAATCTATGGGACACTGTAACCCATTGATTAGAGCGCTCGCACCCTTGCAACGCGTAGAGAGGATTAGAGTCTCCTCTTCTGAGACGGTTATTGTGTAGGGACCTTGAGGAAGTCATTGACCGAAACAATTCCTCAGCGCCATCGATTGATGCTTGGCCATTAGAAAGTGGCGCTTAATAAATGTATAAAAATTATTATTATTATTAGTTTTTATGCCCCGAGGTATACAGGATCCCTCAGGGACTTCAACATTATCTATTGTAGAAAATTGTCTGGAAAGGCCCTACTCTTATTATTATTATTATTATTATTATTATTATTATTATTATTATTATTATTATTATTATTATTATTATTATTATTATTATTATTATTATTATGCCAACAAACTTATGTACAGACTGATTAAAAGTAACTGTTTTCAATATTTAGAAGCCTTCGATCAGTCCTGGGCTACTGTTGTTGCAATCTGTGGTGCCTAAAACAGATAGAGCGTTTCCAATTTGTAGGGCGACTGATAAGCGTTGTAGAAGATGACTAGTCTCACGCTGGTCGCCTGTCGCTGCTGAGATCTTGCGTCCTAGTTCTTGGACAAACTGCAGTGATTCTGTGTGCCAGCTTCCTGCAGTTTCGACTGCCACAGGGACGAAATGATGTGACTGTGTGATAGCAGCATACTTGGTTTCCTTGTTGCGAGCTGCCTTTTCCGCTACCGCACCTGCGATTTGCGATTATTATTATTATTATTATTATTATTATTATTATTATTATTATTATTATTATTATTATTATTATTATTATTTTATTATTGTTGTTGTTGTTGTTGTTGTTGTTGTTATTGTTATTGTTATTGTTATTGTTATTGTCATTGTCATTGTCATTGTCATTGTCATTGTCATTGTCATTGTCATTGTCATTGTCATTGTCATTGTCATTGTCATTGTCATTGTCATTGTCATTGTCATTGTCATTGTCATTGTCATTGTCATTGTCATTGTCATTGTCATTGTCATTGTCATTGTCATTATCATTATCATTATCATTATCATTATCATTATCATTTTATTGTTATTGTTATTGTTATTGTTATTGTTATTGTTATTGTTATTGTTATTGTTATTGTTATTGTTATTATTATTATTATTATTATTATTATTATTATTATTATTATTATTATTATTATTTTTTTTTTTTTAATAATAATGCCCCGAGGTAAACATGATCTCTCAGGGACTTCAAGATTAATTAAAATGATAAAAGTCTGGAACGGTTATTATTATTATTATTATTATTATTATTATTATTATTATTATTATTATTATTATTATTATTATATATTATTATTATTATTATTATTATCACTTTATCCGTCCGAGACTTTTTATTCTCCTCAAAAATAATATTTTAATTCCTGATGGATTATCTGTACCTTGGGGTACAGTACAACTGAGTTGGCAGAAATCTCGAACCGCATTTCTGCCCTGGCGGGTATTTGAACCCCGACCTATCGGTAAACAGTCCAACGGCCTAGATTTACATTTCAAAGACACATGCAAGATTCAAATTATATA
>JACEVL010000025.1:1147131-1274631 GCA_020284085.1 Aporrectodea caliginosa
TTTGTTAAAATTGGACCACTTGATGTCGTGTAAAATTATCTATACTGGCTCAATTTACACGACACTCCTGTAAATTGGACCAGTTTTAACCTTAATATATTTACCGGCTCAATTTACACGACACTCGTGTATATTGGACCAGTTTTTTTAATGTATATTTTTTAAATTTATACGTTTTCTATAAGACCTACAATTATTGCATCATTACATATTATTCTAGGGTCCTCATACATGTTAGCGCTAAATTTGCTTGGCATTCCGCCCATTCTTTGAACCTTTTAAAAGTAAAATGCGTTAGGGGTGCAAATTACACATGTTTCCCCTATCTAAGTATATTTTTTATTTTATCCAACTGCATAATCGCACTTTGGTTTACATGAAATCAAGTATAGTGGTAACGTAGTGTAACATAGGACATAAGACATGTAGCATAGCATGGTGGCCGATTGGTTCAGCATTCGTATGTATGCATATATTCCTATATGCATGCATGCATGCATATATGTATGTATGCATGCATGTATATATTACGCATTCATGCATGTATTTATTCATGCATGTATTTATGTAAGCATGTATTGTCAAGTTACGTCTGATTATAAATATCTAACTGACCTTAACAATTAAGTGCGTATCAAGTGATTTGAACCTAAATGCCACACAGGTCATCGCATAGATAATCCAACATCACGCCCTTACCCCCGGAGGCAAATATACGCCTCTGGTATCGTGCAAATTGTATTTCTAAAAATAATTTATCACGGATATGATTTTCCGGAAATTATCTCTTTAATCGCAGAAAATTTTTAGAAGGACCTTGCACGCAAAGTCTTTTAGGTGCGTGTTCATATTAGAGGACTTGGTCACGAAAAAAGTCAAATATAGACGACAAAATGCATGCACTTGACGCCAATATGACGATTCTGTCAGTTGTGACGTGCTTAATGACGCTCCTTGATTCAGTGTAACACGAGACGTATACCTCCCTGAATTCATGGTGATGACCACACGACGTACAAGAGGCGTCTAAGTCAGCTGCAGTCATCAGGCGAACAATGAACATCGTCATGAGCAATAATCCTCAGGGCAGACGTATTATCTTCATGAGTATTCTATAGCGGATGCATTCTTTATGATACATATAAAGCCTGGGTTAGCTTTGTTATTTTGTATAGACCAAAGAGAATATCTATCTATCTATATATCTATATATATTATATATGTATATATATACGACAAGAGCCCTAGGTTATAATTATGCTTTATCAAGGTCGGAAACACGTCATTATTATACATAAATATTATATGTATGGATACGCATGTACCTCTACAGGGTGGGCCAAAAATAAAGTAACCCAAAATGGCTTTTGCTGATCTTTCGGCCAAAAGTAAGAATTTTTAAATCAAGTTTTAAAAACTTAAAGGCAATTCATATCTACGTACAACGGCCAAATTTCATCAAACAATTTCAAAAAGAACAAACGTTATATAACTTTTAGTGAGTCCACTTACTGTTTTTTGATGGTCCACAACATGTAATGCAACAAAAAGTAACAAAAACCGATTTTATTGAGTCACTTCTCAACTAATTGTTTCTCAAACAAACATGATATTGTCAGATAATTATTATTATTATTTAGAAAAGAAACGGGGTACCAGTTTAGCTGCTCCTCACTGTGATGTGATTTAGCAAGAAGGCGATCAAGTTGGTAAAAAAATCAGATTAATAATTTTGTTATTAAAGCAATGAAATTGGAATTTCTAAAATATTAAAATGTGCAAGGTGTCAATGACAGAAAAAAATGCGTATGCAGACACTTCATGAACAGAGTCTTTGAGCTAAAGTTCTAATATCCGCTTACCCTAATAAGGAGTGAAAGCTGAGTACTGTTAAAAAATATGTCGCCGCGTTGATGAAGGGGATCAGCTCTGAAAAGTCGTAAGAGCAGCGGAAAGACGAAATCTGTTCGCACTCCAACAAATGGATGATCACATATGGGGAGCTATGCTGGAGAAATACCACAATCTGCGACCAAAGCCAAAATGATAAGAGAATTGAAGCTGCAATGAGGTTGATATGGGAAGATTTACCTCTGGAACCCATCAACAAAGTCATCAAAAACTTTACAAAAAGACTCAGAACATGTGTGGGTACCAGTAGCGGCGCCAGGATTTCAGGTTTTGAAGGGGCTAAAACTCCAATTCCTTCCCTTTCTCCCCTCTCTGGCATTGGCAGTGATTTCCCACCTTTGTTTGGGGGGTGGATGAGCCGCCCGTAGGGGGAGGGGGCTTCAGTCTACCCTAGTCCCATGCTGGCGCCGCCACTGATGGGTACTGGTGGTGGACACATTGAACACAAGTTGTGAAACAATATAAAGTTTGCTTGATAACAATTATTTGAGATGTGACTTAATAAAATCTTTGGACACTTTTTGTTGGATTACATGTTTTTGGACCATCAAAAAACAGTGGGTGGACTCACTAAAGAAAACCTTTGTTCTGTTTGAAATTGTTTGGTGAAATTTGTCCGTTGTACGTATATATGAATTACCTTTAAGCCTGTAAAACTTGATTTAAAAATTCTTACTTGTAGCCGAAATCTTTGCAAAAAACCTTTGGGGTTACTTTACTTTTTTGGCCCACCCTGCATATAGACGCTTGGTACGATGCCTTTTAGGCAGGCTATTATATACCTCACAAAAACGCTGAGTGCCTCACAAGTGTTGTAATAATGTATATATAATATATATAATGTATATATATAATATATGTGTGTGGTTTTGGATACATAAATTTGGTACTGGTACCCTTTTGAGGGGTTCCTAAAATCCGTTTTATGAAAGCCCATGCAGTCACATAAATAATATATGTGTGGGGGCGGGGCAGACATAGAAATGCGCTAGAAAAGCATATGACGATCATAAAAGTCCCCTGAAAGAAGTTTAGAAACCCGACGAACGTTGTATCACATGTACATACATACATACACACACACACAAACATACATGCATGCGTATATTCATGCATGCATACATACATACGCACAGACATAAATACATGCGTACATACATGTACATGCATGCATACATACATACGCACATACATATTTACATGTGTATACATGCATGCATCCACACATGCATACATATTTACATATGCACATGCATCAATACATACTTATGTTGATGTTCAGTGAGTTATAGTGATTCTCAATCGGATGGTGGATGTAGACGGAAGCAGGCAAGCCTTAATATCGTTATTGTATATTATAGAGATTACAATATTACGGCTTCCGCCGCCAAAAGAAAGCTTAGTCATGGGAACCAGCTTATTGCCAGGCGATCCTTTGATGAGCTGTTGAGAACTGATGAAAACGGCTTCTGCTTTGAAAGGGAGAAGCCAAAGAGAATCAAAGCAAAGATAATTTGTCACTTGAAAGCAGTAAGAGTGATAAAGGAGCTTGCAAACCAAAGATTGGTCGGTACCACAGTATACAGTATACCTTAATGTAAGTGTAACGTAAATCTAAGACAGCTCTCAGCGCCACACAAAAGCCTCATCAAAGAGATCAGTTTAAACAGAGGCGCTATATCAAATCAAGTCCGTAAGAGCCAGGAAACGAATAGTAGTAGTAGTAGTAGTAGTATTAGTAGTAGTAGTAGTAGTAGTAGTAGTAGTAGTAGTAGTAGTAGTAGTAGTAGTAGTAGTAGCAGCAGCAGTAGCAGTAGCAGTAGCAGTAGCAGCAGCAGCAGCAGCAGCAGCGGCAGCAGCAGTAGCAGTAGTAGTAGTAGTAGTAGTAGTAGTAGTAGTAGTAGCAGCAGTAGTAGTAGTAGTAGCAGTAGTAGCAGCAGTAGTAGTAGCAGCAGCAGTAAGTAGTAGCAGCAGCAGCAGCAGTAGTAGTAGTAGTAGTAGCAGTAGCAGCAGCAGCAGCAGCAGTAGCAGTAGTAGTAGTAGTAGTAGCAGCAGCAGTAGTAGTAGCAGCAGTAGCAGTAGTAGTAGTAGTAGTAGCAGCAGTAGCAGCAGTAGCAGTAGTAGCAGCAGTAGTAGTAGTAGTAGTAGTAGTAGTAGCAGTAGTAGTAGTAGTAGTAGTAGTGGCAGTAGCAGTATCAGTAGTAGTTGGATATTAGATATTAGGTATGTAATTAGTTTACATGCGCTGACGCTGCAGGTTGCGCAATGTTGATTCTGAACACTTTAAAGACGAGAGTGTATTAAAAGTGACTGGGAACCAATTCAGTCCGTCGTTGAAGTATTAAGAGAAACGTTTAATCTGGAAGTAACGTGATGAGTTTGATAAGCCTTCTTGGGCGATTGACGTTGTACGTGATTGTATTGTTTGAACTGTACAGAAGATCTTAAAGACCTATTTGAATAAAAGTAATTAATCAAAGTGATGGAATTGAACCCGGAACCACGTACTACTATATTCTTATACCGTTATACGTAGGATAAGGCAGTAGCGTAGTAGGTAATAGATTAGGCCGAAGTTGGAAAACAGTTTTACAGGCTATAGAGAGAGGTTGAGCCCCAGAAAGAGAAAGAGCTTACATTGTGCATGTTTATTATGCATATACGTATGTATGTATGTATGTATGTATGCATGTATGTATGTATGCATGTATGAATGTATATATGTATGTATGTATGTATGTATGTATGTATGTATGTATGTATGTATGTATGTATGTATGTATGTATGTATGTATGTATGTATGTATGTATGTATGTATGTATGTATGTATGTATGTATGTATGTATGTATGTATGTATGTATGTATGTATGTATGTATGTATGTATGTATGTATGTATGTATGTATGTATGTATGTATGTATATATGTATGTATGCATGTATGAATGTATATATGTATGTATGTATGTATGTATGTATGTATGTATGTATGTATGTATGTATGTATGTATGTATGTATGTATGTATGTATGTATGTATGTATGTATGTATGTATGTATGTATGTATGTATGTATGCATGTATGAATGTATATATGTATGTATGTATGTATGTATGTATGTATGTATGTATGTATGTATGTATGTATGTATGTATGTATGTATGTATGTATGTATGTATGTATGTATGTATGTATGTATGTATGTATGTATGTATGTATGTATGTATGTATGTATGCATGTATGTATGTATGCATGTATGTATGTATGTATGTATGTATGTATGTATGTATGTATGCATGTATGAATGTATATATGTATATATGTGTATGTATGTATGTATGTATGTATGTATGTATGTATGTATGTATGTATGTATGTATGTATGTATGTATGTATGTATGTATGTATGTATGTATGTATGTATGTATGAATGTATATATGTATATATGTATGTATGTATGTATGTATGTATGTATGTATGTATGTATGTATGTATGTATGTATGTATGTATGTATGTATGTATGTATGTATGTATGTATGTATGTATGTATGTATGTATGTATGTATGTATGTATGTATGTATGTATGTATGTATGTATGTATGTATGTATGTATGTATGTATGTATGTATGTATGTATGTATGTATGTATGTATGTATGCATGCATGTATTATGCATGCATGTATAATGTATCTATCAAGCCACCTAATCAAGTGCGTTAAATTACCTCTCAAAGCCGTTACACGCATACTGTCTAACAGATCTAAACGGTTAGACAGTGGCGAACGTGAGAGGGTTAGTTTGATTGACGTGGGTTGATGGATGTGTGATTAATGCAGAAACAGAAAGCAGACGAAGAATTTCAGTGGCATATCGTCTGCTCGAACAGCGCAGACGAAAGTATATTAAGTGACATCTTGATTGAACGCTCCCCTAGAGATGTCTTAATACCATATACGTTGTACCTACTCTGTCACTGACGTAGCTAAGGATTAGTTATGCAGCGCTTGATGTTGACCTCAATGACCGCAGTCTTAGAAACGCACAACGTTTCTAAGGCTACGTGCCTAGTCAGCATTGTCACTTAAGTGACACCTATAAGCTACTTCAGCATTATTTTTCCCGCAAGGCATGACGGGAAAGGTGATAGTTCCCGTTCATAAACAAAGCGAAACATGGCGGATAGCTTAGACGAATCGTTCAAAGTGGACGACTTTAATCGATGGAATGTAGATGATTTGAAGAAATTTATAACAGAAAGATGCCACAAGACAACTTCATCGAGTTAAACATGAATCAAATATGGCAAATGGCAATCAAATATCTTTTAATCTTTGCGTCAAAGTAGATCATAGCAACATCGCTACCGGCACCATTCGGTTTGTTTATGAACGGTGACCTATGACCGGAAGTAACAGTAAACTGGCTGCGCATGCGCACTGGTAATGCTGAAGTAGCTTATTGCTCTTGCTTAATAAGCACCGCACACGGAAAGCGTTGCAAAGAGTATTCGTTGGGCAAGAGGCGATTCAGTACGTGACGTCACGGCCGCTGACAACATGCAGTGACTCCACCAAGCGGTGGCTGGCAACACAGCATGTCTTACAATCGTCGTCTGCTTATTGTAACCGCTTGTCGGTCATTTATCGATCAGTTGTCGCGACTACCCGAACATAATTATTTGGCCAACCTAATTGCTTTACAGTCTGCTAAATACGATTTTCTGTCCCGTTCATCACTTGCAGCAGACAAACAAATTCTGATATGAAGTCTCCGCGTACGAGGCGCTCATACGCACGAACTGCATTTCATATTAAGCAATTAGTGGACCTACTTTCTGCTCTGCGTGACGTATGAGCAAGATATTCGATATCTTTGCGCCATTTAATGTCTTCGCTGCATCAGTGGGTTTGAATGGAGCCAATCAGGACTGCTTAAATGAATCAAATAGCACCGGGATCAGAAGGAAGTTTACGACCATCGTCAATGCAGTGCAAGATTGATAACCGTGACTGAATCGAAGTTATGAACTTGACCCTTGATTCGGAAAATTGATGCATGCGTGGTCTCAAGAATAAATTCGGCTCTGGTTGTAACTGCAGAATGATAACCCACCAAAGCATCGTTTTTCGGGATTTGTGCGCTTTTTATGTCGATTTCCATAGTCCACTTTCTAGAGTTTCCCGTATGATTCATTTGACTGCTATTATAGTTCTAGTTAGTTGCTTTTTTACGACACTGTGTCACAACAAAGATAATTTGCGTCGCCCTCATCCTTTCTCAAGGCTTGAGACTGGCACTACCACAATTGGGGTAATGGCGGAGTTGACTGCTATAGATCTACTGATCTGTTGACCTATGTCTAATTATCTATTTGTCACACGATGTAATCGAGTTTAGCTGTGCTACAGCGCATGCAGACAACTTACAGGACGTCTGTAAGTTGTCTGGTAAACAATGCGATTTCAAGCTGGACTCACTCGTGAATAAGCTGGTGCCCTGCGCTTAGCTTTCCAGTGTTGCTTTAGAAGTTTGAAGTTTACGATTACGATTATTGTTGCTACTATTGGTTTTCCTGGATAAGCTCTTTGCAAATACGCAAGTGATCAACTAATAATTGACAGCTGAATTGACACGCTAGGAAACAGGCGGCCATCTTGGCCACACCATGACCCATGTTTTTCTGTGTAGTCTATGTCTTTATACCTGTTTCTCTTTTCCCCAGCCTGTCTGTCTGTCTTCCTACCTGTCTCTTATGTGGTGTGGTCCTGATTTGATAACGTTGCAGGTAGTCTTTGTTTCCAACCTAATAGAGAGTTTTCAAATAAAGAGTTGGTTCTATATCGGATGTGACGTCATTTCACGTGACCTACATAGGTGAGTACTTTTAGGGTTAGGATTGGGGTTGTGCTATGGCGCCAGCCTTTAGACGCCATATAAAACAGGGAACCAGCCTGCAGACGCCGCCATGTAAAGTAGGGAATCAGCTTGCAGGCAATATGCAAAGTAGTGCACTAGCGTAGATTAGTGCCGTGACGTCACTTCCGACATAGAACCGGCCCTTTATTCACTACTTACGAGGCAGAGGGGTTTGCGTGATGATACTGAACTTTCTTTATGGTGGTTGTATTGCCAGATGTACCAGGTCAGAGGCACCGTTGTACAGGCAGCCATGTCGGCTGATTCTTCTTGTCGCGGGCTGCGCTCACCGACAAACGGACCGGTTCTTCTAGAGCTTACTCAAGGTATAGTCTAACATTTTGAATATATAAAAATTAATAGTTATGCCAGAAATATCTCAGAATCACCGCTCTTATGATCTTAAGAGGCTTCATTGATCGGCACTATATACGGGATGCCTTTATTAACACTTAACGACGAGATTGTACTAAAAAGCGACGGGGAAACCAATGCCGTTCATCGTTAAAGTGTTAAATATACGGCATAACCTTTCTTCAGTGCTGTCGTAACCCTGATTTATTTCATTCATATTGACGCGAATTGACTCTTTCCACTTCATCCATCCTAGTAGGGCTGCCAGAGTTCACAGTATGTCAGTTTCCATCGCTTCTCAACTGTGCCGTCGGAGCTGTGTTCAGTCAGCCAAATATTCGCTTATATCTGTTAATTTTCTGCGATAAACTCTGCACTGGCTTCCTATCGAGAAACTGAATCGATTCAAGATTGTATTGTTTGGACAATCCAAAGTGACTGGCACTGCGGCGACGTACATCAAGGAGCCTTGTTTGCTCAACGCACATTGTCTGAATGCCTGAAATCATGCTTGTTTAGATCACTTGCATAACATGTAAATGTACAGCGCAGTGCGTTTGTCAGGCGCTAAATTAAAGAAAAGATATTATTATTATTATTATTATTATTATTATTATTACTTAGATAGCCATGCAATTGCGCTTTTCGATGAGCTTGAAACCACATAGGTTCTTTCAAGTTGAAAGACGCTATGTAGGCCTAAATGATTCCTTAAAATACAATAAATTTAAAATGTTCAGATATAAACATGCTACTGAGGATGTAAGCCCAATTCGATGCAGATAATGTTATTCTCTTTAAGAGACACTACCGATCGTGTTTCTTCAACAAGTTACAACCCTCATTTTGTTCTAAAGAATTCTACCATCAGTTGTTAAAGAGAATGCTGATCTAGATGATTCAAAATGTTATAACCCTCATCTGTTCTAGAGAAGTCTACCCTCAGTTATTAAAGAAAATGCTGATCTAGTTCATTCAAGAAGTTATAACTGTCATTTTTGTTAAGAAAATGGCATTCTCATTAATTTGACGTGAAGCAAAAACCATCTACCTGGTTTCTGTCTGTGGCTTAGACGTGATGGGCTGGCCGCAGTTGTCCTGCCAGTTTCCCGAATGGGTAACAAGGACGACCTGGAGAGACCTCGATTCCAGGCGCTCCTACCAGGCGTTCGACTCCTCCAAGGTCATTCGGCTGCTGCTCCGACAGACCCCCGAAGCGGAACCGGAAGTGGTTAAGTCGTTCCGATGTCATCGGATGATGGAGGGAAATACGACTTCCGCTCAGTTCGTTGCCATAGCATTTGTCTCCAGCCTCTGGTAATTGATGGCAGTCAAGTCGCAGCTTCTGTTGCTATTGGTGATGATGGCGATGATGATTACGATGTTTTGACAATGGCTGTTAAGATTGCTATGATGATGTTGGTGCAGGTGGTGGTGGTGGTGATGATGATGATGATGATGATGATGATGATGATGATGATGATGATGATGATGATGATGATGATGATGATGATGATGATGATGATGATGATGATGATGATGATGATGATGATGATGATGATGATTACGATTATGATGATGATGATGATGATTACGATGATAGTGATGATAACGGAAACGCGGAGGAGGAAGAAGAAGAAGAGGAGACTGCCTTTTATGATGAATATGATGATGATGATGATGAATATGATGATGATGAGGATGATGATGATGATGATGATGACGACGACGACGACGACGAAGATGAAGAGAATGAAGATAAAGACTAGGCTGATGAAGAAGATTTAATGAAAGTGATGACAATAAAATAATTATGTTGCTGTGGCTGCTGATGATGATGACGATGATGACAATGAGGATGATGCCGACAACGACGAGGATGACGTCGAAGGTGATGACGAGGATAAAATAAGGCTGAGGAGTAGAAGGAGAAGGCTGATAATGATGATGACAGCGACTTTGACGACGATGATGTTGACGACGATGATGATGATGACGATGATGATAGTGTCGATGATAATGACGACTACGACAGCGATGATGTTGACGACGATGATGATTAACCTACCGCAAAAAACGACGATCAGCAGCTGCTAATTACTGACTGACGGACTCTTATACTAGTCCTCATGGCCGATGGCACTTTGAATCGGAACAAGTCGCATCTGCTGCAACAGAAGGAGAAAATAGGGAAGGAGGCCAAGGACGAGGGAGGAGGAGGAGTGGAGGAAGAGGGGAGGAGGAAGGGAGATGAGGGGGAGGAGATGGAGAGATATATGGAGGAGGAGCGGGGAGTGTCCTTGGCGCGTGACCTCGGGACAGAATGTGATTGATGTCGGCCAGAATGCTGTGGTCTGTTGCACCCGATCTCCCGAAAAGAGAAGTCCGTTGAGGACTATATACCACACAGTACACTCAACGGAAGGATTCAATAGCATATAAATATATACATACTCGGCATCATACTATGCATACATATAGACACATACGCATATATATATATATGCATACATACATGCATATGTATGCATGTATGCATGTGCGTACATACATGCATAGATACATACATGCATGCATTGCATACATACACACATGAATACATGCTTACATACAACAATAGGTCTTGACGCTCCGTTGAAACACGGACTTCACTCTGATTCTTATGACCTATATCATAGACCTCTACATAATTAGTTGTGTAGTTTTTTTAATTATTATTAACAGCCACTTAAGGTCAAGGTATGTGAGAAACTGAAATAGTCATCTGATGCTGGATTGGAACTGATTGCACTCGTTGCGTTTTCCTTTTAGTTTGTCGCAATATCAGTGCGTCAAGTTCGTGAGAAGGAAAGAAGTGATCGAGATACAGGAAGGTATAAATACACGAGATAAAATATATGCATGCAGTGACTTAAGCCAATGCATTACAATGCATTGTTACAATGAATTCAAGTGCAAACAGCCTTCAGATGTGCAAGCCTTTGAAAGTGCCGTTATATGCCTTCGTAGTTCTTCATAAGTCCACTTCTTTGCTTAGATGAAGAAAGACCGGCTCAGACAAGTACTTATCTCGCTGGAGGCCGTCATTTGGGAAAGGATCGTGCGGTGGTGTAGCGGTATGTTCTGTGCCTTGTGACCGGAAAGTTGCAGGTTCGAATCTACCTCAAGCCACTCCGTAGCGACCCTGGGCATGTTGCCACCCATAATTGTCTGTGAGGAAGGCAACGGGAAACCACCTCACTCATCATCCCCGGGTGGCGTAAAAGACAATGCAGAATTCGTCATCATCGAGCCTATTATAATAGCGATCCACTGGACAAAGCTGATCACTGCGTATTATTACCAGAGCATGATTGCATTTGCAACTGATGGATTTTTGGTTTTATGTTAGGCCTTTAGGGTTGCAATCGTTCCTGTAAATAGTCGTTGCTATTGTTACTGCTGTTGTCATTGTTGAATTCATTGTTGCTGCTTTACCGCATTATTGTTTTTGCAACTGATGCTATCTTTTTATCATTGCCGTCATTGTTTTCTGTTTTATTAAATTCTTTTGCTGTTGGTGACATTATGCTACGGGCGCTCAAGAAACACGTCTTCATTTCATTGTTTGTACTTATTTTATATATTTTATGTAGGTCCCTAGTTTAAGTTGTATGCATCGCATTGCACTGTATTGTGTTGCATTGTTTTGTTTTGTAGGCCTACTGTGTTGTATTCTATTGTACTGTATCAATTGTATTGTACTGTATTGTGTTGTATTGTAGATTGTAGGCCTACTGTATGACAGTATTGTGTTGTATATGTACTATAATGGGTTGTATTGTATTTGCAGTTTATTGTACGCATAGGCGTAGCCACATGAAGGCAGGAGGAGGCAGTTGCCTCCTCTTGGATTTTCCCGTATTTGCCTCCTCTTGCCCGAACTCCATCGCCATACAAATCTGCATGCAATTTACTTACTTACTGCACTGTTCAAGCGAATGTTGTACCGTACGGCGTATACTATTTCCTGACACACAGACACAGTTTTCGTTTCCGGTAACAAACGCCTAACTTCAGTATTTTTCAAGTAAATTGTACTAATCGAATTATTGTGTATTATCGTCATTCCGACTCATTCGTCAATTCGTCAATAGTCATTATTATGTCTGCGGGGCCGCCAAATAAGAAACTTCGACAGATTGTGCTATCTTTTGCCAGCCAAAAGCCAGCGAAGAAATACACAGGTAACGACAGGTTATTAGTAATAACGCCTATGGTTATTAGTTATAATTAGTAACGAAGCTTCTCTTGAAGAAAAGACCTAGTTTCATCAATCCAACTTTATATACTTACGGAAACAATTATTTCCATCATCCAGCTTCTATTTAATCAAACTTCCATTTAGGCAAGAAATCATTCTCATCAATCCCTGCAGCTTCCATTTTAAAGCAACAATGTAAAATAATTTAGCAACGTAAACTAGGGTTTAACCGTTATACCGTTAGGATTAGTAAATAGTAATTATGGTAACTTTGTAAGGGGCTTCTATCCCCCCTAAACAACCGGGCTCAATCCCTCTCCTTCCCCCTACTGTGAGTGAAGAGATCTGTAACTTGTAAAAGAAACACTCCCCCCTGTTTTTCACTGGGCTCAACTTGAGCCCACCGTGTATAGGGATAGAAGCCCCTGATTATGGTTCCTTTATCAACTGGTGTTTTTAAATTACTGTCGTAATTTTACTTCATTCTCATAGAGCTCATAAATAATATATTGCCACAGTGTAAAACTAATTTGTACAAAATCTTCTTTTAACTGGTGTCTTTAAAATTACTGAGCATTGTAATTTTACGTCACGTTTTTCGTCTATTGCTCCATGGATAAATTTTGCCTCCTCTTGTTTGCTCCATGGGTACATTTTGCCTCCTCTTGTGCCTCCTCTTGAAAAGAGGTCTGGCTACGCCACTGATTGTACGTTGATGACTCCAACCCAACACTACGCTCGAATGAACCAATTTGGTTCTTCCTTCCATTTTCGACGTAACCTGGCCGTTCCATAAATTGACCGTTCCATAAACTGACCGTTCCGCAAACTGACCGTTCCGTAAACTGACCGTTCCGTAAATTGACCGTTCCGTAAATTGACCGTTCCGTACTTTCTCCTCCTCCTGTAATGTCCGTTTCTGTCCAATGAGGATTTAGAATTGGCGGCTTCCTTAATTAAGAGAGACAAAGCTGTTAAGCTCTGTCTTAGCATACGACCGACTCTGCCTTCTCCGCGGTTGCAGGATGTAAAACAGTTGGCAATTATTGTTCCTTCCCAGGAAAACCGTTAATGCCAACCGCCGGTTGCAGGGCATAACTTTGGTCTGGAAAATGGGGGTACCAAACTTTCCCTTCTTGACTGTTAAATAATTATAACGGTGCTGCATATGTGCCATGCCAAATATTAACTATGATGATGATGATGTTTTTAGTAAAGGCTTACATCCTAGCCTGTCCGCAACAGTGTCGGATTGCAGTGTTTTATATTATATTGTTTTTGCTTCGCTTTGTTTTCTTAATATTGTGGTTTTAATTCTGTTCTAATTTTTTTATTGTTTCTCAGTGATGTATTTTTTACTGCTATTGTGATTAGTACTGGTACTATGCTTGTACTGTAACTGGTATTGCTATTAGTTAATTATATTAGGCTACTGCTATGCATCTATGTTTTTGTTCTGCATGGTTGTTGTCTTGGTAGCATCATTATTTTTCGTTATTGTTATATTTGTTACCACTATTGTTATTGTTATTGATATCCTCTAATGTATTGCTGCTGTTACGCTATTATTAAATTTTTACGTTATTATTATTCAGCCTGGTATTGTCTGGTTCACACACAATAAGTTCAGCGGAGCATTTGCTGCCATCTGTGGAATAATTTTTCTTGCGTCTGCGACTTACTGGAAGCTGCTATGATGGGCGAATGAATGGCTGCAGTTGCTGCAGCTGCTGTATCGAAGGCCGTCTTTGATATACGCTGGTCTTGGGAACAATGGTTCCAGGAAGCAGACGATCTTCCGATTCCAGGCTGACGCTAGACAGCGCGGAACCACATCTGCCATAAAATGAAACATCAGGGAGCCGTAGACTCGTCAGAGGACGCTTTATTTACGGCAACCTCTGCATAATGTCTAATCCTCTTCTGTTTCTTCCTCTTCCTATTCCTCTTCTTCTTCCTCTTCTTCTTCTTTCTCTTCTTCTTCTTTCTCCTCTTCTTCCTCATCCTCCTCATTCAGTTTGTCTTCCACTTTTTTCTTCTCCTCCTCACCCATCATAATCTTCCAACTCCTATTATTGCCCCTTTTCCTCATCTGCTTCCTCCACTTCTTCCTCTCTGCTCCTCCTCCTCCTCCTTAAAACCCCTTCTCCTCCTCTTCTTCTTCCACTTTTCCCTCTCTGCTCCTCCTCTTCCGTATAACCCCTTTTCCTCCTTTTCTTCCTCCACCTCCTCTTCTTCCTCCTGCCGTCATCTGCTATCCTTTTCCTCTCGTATCTGTGACTATGCAGATACGCCGAACCGCGCTCTTGTATCTCCGACGACGCGTATAGTTTATTATTCGGTCATGTATAATAGTGGTGCTATATGAAAGAAGTGGCGCTATATAAAAGAATCCCATTGGCCATATATGACTATCTCTGTCTGTCTGTTGATCAGGTCGACTAATGAGCGAGGCAGTCGATCAGTGTTTCGACTCTGACATGGTCGACACCAGCAGACGCATTCTCATACGTAAGTATGCTCCAGCAACACATTCCTCCCACTCCTCAATCCCTATCCTCCTCCTCCTCATCCTCCTACTCTTCCTCCTTGCCATCGTACTCCTCCTCATCGTAGTATTTATTATTGTCCTCCCACTCCTTTTCCTAATTATTATCAGCTCAATTTTCTTTTTTGTTCCTCATCATACTCATCATCTTCATCAGATTTCTAATCATCCTCCTCCTCTTTATCATGCTTCTCTTCCTTATTTCACTCCTTCTCCTCCTCCTCTCCTCCTCCTCTCCTCCTCCTCCTCATTCTCATCCTACTGCTCCTGTTCCTCTTCCTCACCCTACTCCTCCTTATGCCACTCTCTCTTCCTCGTCCTCCTTCTTCTCCTTCTCCCATTGCTCCCCTCTTCATCTTCTTTCACTTCCTCCTCCTTCTCGTTCTTCTACCCTCCTCCCTCCTGTTTCTATTCCTCCTTCTCATTCTCTCTCTCTGTCTCTCTCTCTCTCTGTCTCTCTGTCTCTCTGTCTCTCTCTCTCTCTCTCTCTCTCTCTCTCTCTCTCTGTCCTCATCCCCTTGCCCCACTTCATCTTCTTTCCATTCCTCCTCCTTCTCGTTCTTCTACCCTCCTCCCTCCTGCTTCTCTTCTACCTTCTCCTTCTGTCTCTCTGAGACTCTCTGTCTCTCTCTCTTTGTCCTCATCCCCTTGCTCCCCTCTTCATCTTCTTTCCATTCCTCCTCCTTCTCGTTCTTCTACCCTCCTCCCTCCTGTTTTTCTTCCACCTTCTCCTTCTGTACCTCGTGCTCTTGCTTCTCATCGGTGAATAAGCTAGTCTCCCTGACGTGGCTTTTGTGGGCGCTGAGAAATTTGCGAAGATTTAAATGACATTCTCCTGCTGTGTGTCCTTCCAAACATCGGACAGACTCCGCCCTTCGCCCTTTCTCCTCTCTGTTGTCTTCAGTACAGTTTCCATGCAAACAAGAGGCACAAAAGAAATACGAAAATCTTGATATTTAAAAACGTTAAGCAGCCGAGTATAATATATCATGCCGATCATGAATGCTGAGACATGGTCTATCATCTCTTTCACATCACTACCACACAAGCACAAACGCATTCTCTCGACACAAGGAAAAGCCAGCAGCTACAGCGCTTTCGTGGGGTTGAATAAATACGCTATATAAAAGCTATGCTACATACATAGTAGAAACTAGCAAATCAGACAGCGTCTATAGTGTCTGTCTGCATCTACTAAAGCATACTGAACAGCCATGGCGCCAGTGTAGACCTGTAGAGAAACACAGATAGTCTATATTATATCGATTTTTAGCGGCGTATCTCCCTTTTGGTGAAAGGTCTCCTCAACCTATACATAGGCCTACGATCTAAAAACAGAGGTTGTAGGCCTACCGTTCCGTTCATGGTCCTTCGTCATCGCAGTTGCTTTTGGTCGGGAGTATTCAATCTCTCTCTAATCATCTCCACTTTTGGATGTCATCTAATCGCCTCTCCCTTAATGCTTCTAAGACTCAATTCATCTGGTTTGGTACCCCTCAGCAGCTCCATAAACTTGATTTTGCTCTCCTCTCTGAAAAGTTCCCACTCTTCTCTTTCTCGTCAAGTGTACGTGATCTGGGTGTTACCCTTGATAGTTCACTTACCTTTACCGATCACATCTCTAATCTCTCACGCTCCTCCTATTTTCACTTAAGGCGTCTCAGGGTCATTCGTCGTTCTGTCTCCTCTCCTCCATATTCACAACTTTAGTTCATGCTTTTGTATTTTCTCGGATTGACTACTGCAATTCCCTTCTTGTTGGTCTTCCTAAGGTTCGTCTCTCTCCTCTTCAGTCGGTCCTCAACACAGCTGCTAGACTTATAGCCCGCCTTCCCAGGTACTCTCACATCTCTTCCTTTATGTTTGATGAACTTCATTGGCTCCCTCTGCATGCTCGCATACAATTTAAAATCCTCTCTGATCTTCAAGGCTCAGAGGGGTCTTGCCCCGCAATATCTGGTTGGCGTACTACTTCGGCCTCACTCAGCTTCCTCCCACCGTCCACTTCGTTCCTGCAATAGACTTGACCTCTTGGTTCCCCGTAGTAGAACTGCTATGGCTCAGGCTCGTTCCTTTGCTTCAATTGGTCCCTCTCTTTGGAATGCTCTTTCTCCTTCTGTTCGCTCTAAAATTCTCTCTGGCAGTCTCTCTTCTTCCTTCGCTTTTCTCAAAACCTGTTTATTTTCGCGGGGCTTAGCACACTGGGAGCGCTTCTGAACGGTTCACCCTACGAGAGGCGCTTTACAAATACTTAAATACGATACGATACGATACGAAGCTCACTGACAAACTGCTGTAACATTGAAACATGACGGTACAAATTTCATGATCTTACTATTGGCACTTGGCAGCCTGTTTGGCGCCCATTCATTTACAGCTGTCCCTAAGGAGTGCAAAGCTAGAGGGGCTAAAGGGAATCGAACCGCGTCTTTCAAGATCGATTTGTCCTACGAGCAAGAGTGTTATCCCTCCCCTTACTCGAGTAATAATCGACTCCCAAGTGCAATATCGGTGATATCGCGACACATCCTATATAGGCCTACTCTAAAACTAAATCGAGTAGCCTACAAATAGACCTACAGTTGCCATGGAAGCAGTGCGCATCCTTGCTCTTCTTCTTTTGGTTATCTGCCTTGCTAGACAAGTTCGTAGTCCAATGTCGCCATTCGTCACGTTGGCTGGCTGTCCTTCAACTTGCTGTAAATTCTGTAATCCTCCATCACCCAGTCCAACAACATCATTCTCGGTCTTCCTCTTGTCTTCTTACCCTCCATTCCTCCCTCATTAAAAGTTCTTAGGAGGGAGTCTCCCCTCATGATGTGGCCCAACCATTTTCTCTGTCGGGTTCTGATTATTCCTGTCAAGTATTGTTTTCGTCCACCATTTGTAGTATCTCATCATTTATCCTTGTTAAAGATGTTAAAACCACTGAAGCGTTGAAGTGTCTCTTTGATCCTGTAGCCGATTCTTCCGTGGTCGCTCGTGCGTGTCCCTTCGAAGGCAGGTACAACATCCACACTGGATCGACGAGCTGTCGCAGCTACTTCCGGTCTGGATGCAACGGGTCCACGATCCTCGACATCATCAGCAGCTGCGCCTCGCGACCAGGTAGTCATCCGTTTAGGATCACAAACAATTTTGACACTGCCCCCCTGCACTCTGGCAGTGCCAGTCCCAAGTCTGGATAAAGGAGGAGGGCGACGATAATCTTTGTTATGACACATAGTAGTTACGACAGAGACTACGCAGATCACGACCAAGTTGATCTGTCTGTCTGTCTGTCTCTCCCTCTCTGTCTGTCTGTCTCTGTCTGTCTGTCTCTCTCTCTCCTGTCTCTGTCTGTCTCTCTCTTGTAAATAGATTATTAATTAAGAGGCCATGTGGCGCTGTATATCGTACGTGGCCGAATGGCTATCGTGTCGAAGTGCAACCTATATTATGAGTCGCGGTTTTTTGGAATCCTGAGCTCCTCATATGAAATCGACCTCGAGGGCCATCGTGGCAGAAGGGTTATTGTGTCCTGGTGCGACCTATGAAGCCAGGACTACGCAGAGGCGAAAATCTATACATAACTTTGGGGGGACAGTCCCCCTCTGTCCCCCACATGATTTACGCCACTGGGGCTACGTCTCCAATGACTTCTTTACTTTTCCTGCATTTTCGTTGATTTGTTGTAGGTTTGCAGTTGCAGTGTCTGTTGTCGTGGGAAGAGAAGACAAAACGCTATCTGATAGCCCGACCGTTGGAGAGTACGACGAGCCAGGCCAACTGCTTTGTAAGTTGAGAACAAAGCTTAATTAACAACACCGTACAATCTACACTAATCATATAGGCCCTATAGGGGGTCCATAGAGTAGTGGTAACATCACTGGCGTGAAGAGCAGTATTATAGAGGCAATACCACTTAATTCATACTGACGGCTAACTTCTCTATATATAGTGGACTTCTTTGTTTTCTGTGGTTAATCGATATAGGCTGTATGCTGATAAATGTTTAATTTTTTGAAGAGCTTCCGATATGAAGAAAACCAGATTCGGTTCTCAACCGATTTCGAATGCAATGCAGGCGCCGCACCCATCCTACGAGACCGCGTCACCTACGTCATGGAAAAAACTCCACGTAATTAATCGCCCTATCAATCAGTATCAATCAATCAATCAATCAGCCGTTTATTGAATCAACAATTCTCAATGAATAGCTGATACAGAATCATAAAACTCCAAATTCGTAGAGCGCCGCCCTTTAAAAGCTAAGCCCAGGTAACTAGGTTATTCACGAGCGCTGCGTCGAGTCAGAGGGGTTGTCCAGAGATATCCGAGGAAGATCTGGTTGCCAGAGTGAGGAGGCAGAGGGTCTGCTCATGTGGGTTTTGCTTGGGTCAAGGAAGGCTGAAAGGCGGAGGATCAGACGAGTCAGAGAAGGGATTTTTGAAGAGGTGAGGCTTAATTTGAATGGAAAGCCGGAGGAGTGATACAGGAACCTAGGGCAGATGATGATGATAGGTAAATGAGTAAATGACAATACAGAACAGAAGAATTGTCTAATCCTATAGTTCTCAGCTTAAACAACAATAGGAACAACACAAGTGTCTGGTTGTACATGTTAAAAATTTAATTAATAATAATAATGCATTCCTGTTGATTCTCAACCATGTCGTCACAAAAACATCGCTGCGCGTATCCGCTCTCATAATAACTGAAGCCTCATCACTAACTCCATCCAATGTACTAACTACAGAGATTGTTCTCTTTCAGTTGTATGCGACTTCATCGGCAAAACCGGCAAGGAATTGACACTATCGATTCAAGGCACAAACATAGCGCACGACAACCAGTACGGTGGAGTCTACAGTCCCATCAATGCAACAAGACAACAACGAAAACCAAAGACTAGACAGGAGTCGGCCACAGAAAACGGCAGCCACTCTTTTCTGAATAGGATATTATTAGTACCGGTGTTTGTCAGTTGGGTAATCGTCAGAACTGTAGACCAAAGTAGAAACTGCTTTTTGTAAAATCCAAAGAAAAGCGGCGAGCAATGTTCGGAAAGGAAAAGCCAAAGAGTGCGTGCCATGTCTAAAACCTCGACACAAGCTATTTTTCCAAAGATGCATAATACATGTAATTAGTGCACGAAAAACCATCAGATTCCTATCATAAACAAATTTTAAAGTTCCGCTATTTCGTTCGACTGTTCAGGAACTGGACAAACATGTTGGCTATTTTTGACCTATCATCCACAGAATGTGTTTTTGCATAAGTGATGAACTGACGTCGAAGACGCTGTAGCTCGGAGACAGGAACGATTCGGAACAACTCCACCTAGTGTGAAAAAAGCACATAATGACCAATACTTGAATGCTAGAAACCCAGTAACTATTATAAATTATATTAACATTTCTTTAAAAGAAACTATTAAAATGTCAAACAATTCTGCCAAATTTCACATCTGTTATAAACAAACTTAGGATTATTTAAAATTTATATTTGTATAAATTAATTAAGTTGCTGCACAATATCAGTTGTACACTATGTTACAAACTTCTAATTAAATTTAATGCCTCCAAGTTTTTTATTAATAGGACAATAGTTCTCTAGTTTCAAGCTTATTACAATTAAAATCTTCAGCAAGTTGTAGCCAAAAACCCTAAACTCTGTCAACAATTTAACACCAAACCCAAGTGTTCCATTCTATACAAAGAAACACTAAATACACCTGAATATTATTCATTATTTTCTCATATTAATGTAGTACAGTCAGCTCACAACAAATGCATCAACTCAGTATAGATTTAAAGATACAATAGAATACAAGTCGCCAAAGACTTGCTTAAGGTCCCTAAACGCTGACCATTTTACGGGATCATCTGGACCTTTCTGTTTGTCAATACTTCACTCAACAGCTGATGTTATCTTTGCACATTACAGTCCTTCAGAACCTCACGCACAAGTGTCTGATGTGTTGCCTCTTCAAATCACAGTCCACACTAATACGTGTACCAAGGCGAGCCAAATGTGCTGGAACTTTCTAATGCTACCATTCCAACTATATCAAATACCTCATTAATAACAAGACAGCGTTCTAACTTCTAAGGTCATATTCTAAACTGAATTAAACTTCGGATTTTAACACTTGAGCAGGATATCTCCAAGTTTTGGTTATAACAAAATGCAAGACATAATGTACCAAGCAAAGATTTCTTTCATATGAAGATTCATCTATAAATACCTTATCTTTGGCTTCAGGAACTGTCACTAGGTCACCAGGAACACCAGTCTTCTGAGCTTCACAGACAGACTACAGAAAAAATATCACGCATAAGGCAAGGCCAGGTGAGGCCAGGTAATTGCTCGTTTATCATACCTGTGTCAAATTAGAGTGTAGAGAGACATCAAGACCTGCAGTTCCAATTAGTCAAACCAGTATTTAAAATTGTACTACTTGATAAGGCAACAGAAATATCAGACATAATGATGTTAACAAGGGGAAAGGGTTACACCCAGTGCAGATTTCCACATCTAAATTTAATACGTACAGTTACTTCCGTACACCCTGTGCCTAAAAAACCACTACCGTAAGACAAAAGACAGTTTATACTGCATTGGATCTAATTAGAACCCTTAGGTGGATGCAGCAATATCTAGGTATGCTGCACAATCAGTAAGATAGTCTCGGACCTATTAAGCCATTGGAATGCAGACGTCCATTAAACGCAATGGGAAGGGTAATGCCAATTGCAGAAGAATGCAAACAAGGAGAGATTGGATTCAAACTGGGCAAGTTTTGCGCATGTTCTTAATGGATGACCCCCAGGACTTTCCAGTGCAAAGGAATGACCCAAGAGGTAAAGCTGTTTTCTATACTCACTGATATTATGGTCTGCGTGATCTTGTCCATTTCATGCATGAGATTCGTGTCCGACAGTGGCTGCTGCAAAACATCAAATTTAAAGCATTAACATTAAGATGAAACCAAATTTCAGTAAAGAGACTCCTGCATCTGTGTCTACCAAGATTTTATTTGAGTATATGTTAACGTACGGAGGTATAAATTTTCCAGTCCAAACCCATCAAGTATTATAGCAAAATATCTACCAAACATAAAAAAACTTACCGGAAGAGTAGAAAGATTTGGAGGAGGAGCTTTTCGAAGAAAAAGAGCCTCATAAATCTGCTCCTTTGGCAGTTCATCCTCCGGGCGAATAGTAAAAACAGGAGAATCCCAACGATTACGGGATTCTGGAGTCTCGAATCTCATGACTAGACCGTTGAAACTAAAACATTTGAAACCAACAAACTAAATAAAGCATTAAGGAATCACTCCTACACAGCTGCTCTGTTTTAGAGAATGCCAGTCTGTTGTGGAATTCAGCCTTGTCTCCAACATCAGTCACAGTAGAAAATTAAAAAAAAGCACCAAGCCAAAGAGTATGTGCCATGTTTAAAACCTCATCAGAAGCTATTTTTCCAAAGATGCATAATTATAAGAACACGAAAAACCACCAGATTCTTATCATAAAAAAATTTTAAAGTTCTGCTATTTCATTCAACTGTTCAGGAACTGCACAAACAAAAATGTTTAAATTGCTTTAACTTATAATTTCATGGTAGCTATATGCTAACTGATGCAAGTCAGAGACTTCATGTGGGGCACGGTAGTCGAATGGTTAGACAGTGCTCGGCTTGTTACACAAAGAGAATTGGTTAGTCTCCACTTAAGTGGTCACTGAGGAGGGACCTTGAGCAAGTCCTATGTGTGCCATCAATTCTTAGTTGTATGGTCGTGTGTGCACTTCTGAAGCTTGGAAGGAAATGCAGCTGTATATTGTATACATATATGCATACACGCATAGTACAGTTGAACAAAGACATAAACTCGCATATACAGTACATTGTATTAACTTGAACTGCTTAATCCTTTAATGATGGGCTGCATCAATTGGCTTCCCAGTCACTTTCAGTACACGCTTGTCATTAAAGGGTTAAACACCACAACCACTAACATCATGCAATCAATTAATCAATATTCCTTTACTCGTTACATGCAAGTTGTCACAGACGCAACTTGGAACAGACAGCCTACTGTGTAGTTCAATTTTTAGTTCAACCCCCCCCCTTGGGTCAATTAAGTCGAGGACACGTGGAATAAAATTACGACTGTCTTTAGGGGGTAATGTAAAATTATGTAACCTGCAAACTCTGTATTACAAGACAAGAACATTCACATTCACTCAACAATCATCACACCTTTGCTAGAAGGTACGAAAAGTTAACATCCCTTCCAGTTACATTCTGAAGTAAGAAGAGTAAGAATGGCTGGGTTAAATTTCTGGTTTCTCTTTACATTACTGGTACATTACATCAAATGTCAAACTTCTCAGTTCAGTGGTCATGAGCTCACAAGTAGTTCCCGCTCCCGCACCATGCTATCTCGGCTCCTTGATGTTACTTAATTCAGCCTGCTCTGTATGTTGTAACTGAAACAAGTCTTACACTTCCTCAGTGTAGCGATCCGCTTCTGGTCGACTTTCATTGAACGAAAAAGCTTCAGTTTTCGAAGCACAACAATGTATCTACAGTCAAATACAGAAACATAGTTAGACATTGCACCACAATAATAGCAAAAGTCAAGGATATGTGCTTAAGATCAAAGTACAGCTTTTGGCCACAAATTAGGCATTCAGAAATGCTAAATTACATTAAATACATGGCATTTCATTGCCTCTTATCTCAATTAAACCAAAGACGCCAACTGCATCATTTAAGTCATTACACTAAACCTAAGTAGGTAAGGATTTTTGTAAAGTTTATACTGCTCCATTCTAACTTGCTCTAATCTGACAACTTCTATAGTGCTATTACTATAATGTACAGGGTAAGTAAGTAAGTAAGTATATTCTTTATTAGCCAATTGCTAATCGCACTTTGGCGTACAGACATCTAATAAACACAATTAAAAAGTGTATAATATCCTAACAATAAATTTGTTTGCACATCAGGCTGGATGATGGTAATTTAAACATAAACCAAAGTCCAGAATCATGTGAAGTCCTGTCAAACTCCAATAGTTAGGGGAATTTAAAGATTGCTTCTGACACCACATCATAAGAACAGAATTAAGCTAAAAAGAACTCACCAGACAGTGAGGAGTCTGCGCCGATTTTGTTATGCAGTACAGTTCATATCTGTAACCTAAATCATAAAAACAAGGCTGAGTAAAATTAGCACAAATTCTAGATATTATAGTCACAAAAGTACAGTTCTCTAGCACAAATAAAACTTGGAAGTTTTAGCAAGGACTGTATTGGCAATCCATATACTTTAGCATGAGTATGAGATCATCTCGTTTAACACTTTAACGACGAGCTGCATTGGCCCAGTTACTTTAGGTACAATCTCGTCATTAAAGTGCTAAAAGCAATTAAGTAATTTAAATGTTTGTGCCATCTTTTAATGCTCCATCGTTAGACAGCCAGCACAAGTAAATGCAATAAAAATAATAATATTATTAGCTAAATGTAAAACACTGGGCTAAACAAAATAAAACAAGACTGAAATCACATGCAGCAAAAATTCAGCCATCTATAACAGACAAATGCATCCATACCTTTGATGTAATTCAGTGAGTCTAGTATTAGAACGTCTTCCTTATTTATAAACCTGTAGAAGACAACATTTAAGTATTTTTAGTAATAAAACACAATTTCACTGAGAGCAAGCACTGGAAGTGATGTCACATTACATTAATTTATCACTATTATTACTAAATTTTTAACGAGTGCAAAGTCACACAGAAATCTGAGGTGAACCTTAGGTGTAGTTAGTTATTCACCTGGTAAAGAACAAGTAGACAGTCAAGTGTTTAAAATCCAGTGTCTTATCTCTTTTGACAACTTGAATTTTCCAAGTGATTAATACAATAATTTTTCAGTAAAGACATGCATATACCAGGACACAAGGTAGGCCTATCAGCTGACATCAATACTTTCAACAGCGTTAAGGAATGTTCAGTGCATGAAAAATTTTGTGAGATAAACTGCATTAATATTTGCATTCTGTGTATGCCAAAGCATCAGTTTTGTTGTCTTAAGTGTCAGTTTTATGAGTATCATGATATCGGTACATGGCATTGATTAAACTGGTCCACCACTACATAAATCCAGATGTATGTTAACAGGAATTTTGTAAAATTGAAATTTACCTTTGGACGTCTGATTTCAGTGAGCTTCTTAACTCCTTTTCAGTCAATGATTCTGTCAGAGAGCACAACAATTTCAGTTTTCATAATAATTTTAAGTATGACTTAAAGCAAAATCGTATATGAACAATTTCTGGTTGAGAAAATCTAAGAACGTTACATTGTCTTGAATCACAATTACTACAAAAATAAATGTAAAAAACTAGCATTATCAGCTCTATATCTAAGACTAATTTTCTGTTGAAAAATCATTGACAAATGTGAACAATTTCAGTGTTCCAGAGTACCCCTTGGCTTAATTTCTCATGCTCGTTCTATCGTCCTATCATATATATATATACAAGGTATACCATACTAGATACTAGATACAGTGATACACGATCTATACTAACTGTGAGGTGGGTGCGGTGGTGTAGGGTACGTTCGGTGCCTTGCAGTCGGAGGGTTGTGGGTTCGAATTCACCTCAAGCCGCCGCGTAGGGACCCTGGGTAAGTCCTTCACTCGCAATTGCTCATGCGCTTCGGCGTGAAACTCCGATTCAGTGTCCGCGCTGTAGTCGGGAGCGCCTCTGAGTAGAAATCTTGAAGGGGCGCTATAACAAGTGCTCATACATAACCTAAAAACTGTTCTTTTTCGCCGTGCTGGAGTCTGGAGTACTTCTGAGTAGTTCCCTTGAAGAGGTGCTACATAAATCCCCCGAATGAATGAATGAATGAATGAATGAACGATAAGAATAACCTGGCTCATTTGAGAAATTTCCCTGGCTGGATTAAAAACTTACAAAACGTGATTGAGAATTTTTATTCATTCCTACCCGAATAAACGAGATTTTTCTCGACGTCGGGTCTGTGGTCAGAAACGACGGTCGATTTAATCTGTTTAACCTCCTCCATAAACGCCTTCAATTCCCCTACTCTGGTCGTTTTACCAGAACTAGGAAAACCGCACATTACAACCAACGGCATTTTTACTACAGCTAATAGCTATGATAATAACAAACAATAAACTTTAATTATAAACAAATTTACTGTAAAATAAATAACAGCACATGTCACGAAAGTTGACAGCAACATAGATCTATGAAAGCGCAAACGATATCTGCATTCGATGACCTACAATACACAGGACAAGCTGAAGCTAGATCGTAATCGTAAACTCAAAACTCCTAAACCGCCACTCGAAAGTCAAGCGCAGGGCACCAGCTTATTCACGAGCGCTGCGTCGAGTCAGAGGGATTGTCCAAAAGAGAAGTCCAAAGGAGGTCCGAGTCCGTTTGCCATAGGATCAGAGGCTATCACGTCCATCAACATCTCCACATAAACTTAAGGCAAAAATCTCCAAAATCTCTCATTTCTTTAGTTCCTATAGCTTTGTGAAAATTCTCAGAAACTGCATTATTCAGAGGCCAAACGAATCAGATAGTATGTAATGATTATTCATAGTCTGTCAATCCCACATAAATAGGCCTACTTTCATGCGTGCTGCACGCGGCTATAAATTATGGTTTTCTCTAAACTCTTAAAGACGCATTTTTCAGCTGTTTGATGGCCACGTGTTGAGCGCTTCTGAGAGACTCTTCAGTGGCGCTTTATAAATGTTTTGTTACATTACATTACATTACATGGGGCTGATAAAAATATTTTAAAATGATACTACGTAGATCGTAGTCGAAATTCATATTACCAGAACTAGGAAGACCGCACGTAAATGGAGCACTGAATAATTATTGCTTTATGTTTTAATGTTTTTTCCTCTGTCTCTCTCAATTCTGTATTTTGGTTGCTGTTTCTGCCTATTTGGCGTATTATTGTTCATTATACACAAATTAAAAAAGCAGCCATTTTGTGTTTCAATATGTAGATCAGTGGCTTATTTCCTGGCGAGGGTTACATGTTGGCTACTTGTTAATGTCTGGTTGGATTGGATCGGTGTGAATGCTAAGACGAATGAGGTGGAAAAATGGATTTCAGAATCTGCTCTTTACCTGTTCGGTGCTACAGAGTTGCTGTTGGTTTAACTCGCAGTTTTTCTAAAGGTGCGTTAAAGGAAAACCATAATATTCTCATGACTTAAGACGCTTTTGAACGATATTACCTGCAGATTTGAACGTGATGCAATGCTTTGAACTTGACCTACTGTAATTTTGGAATTACTTTTCTTTAGGACTTATTGGTAATCAAGGCTATGAAGCAGACATTAACTGGATTGAAGTTATTTTAAAATAGGTATTTAGCGATTAATATTAATCCTAGCATTAATGGACTAACACAAATTGTCAAAATGACAGTACTTCATCTAACATTTATATGAAAGATCTTGCTTATATAGCGCCACAATAAGTGCTTGCAAAATTGGCGTCCGCATTCAGTAGTTATTCTTCAATTTAATTTAGGTTGTGGCAGTAATTAGTATCATTCAGAAATTGAACTGTTCATGGTTAGGTGTTTTTATCAGTTGCAACTAAAGGCTACTTACTTAAAATACGTTTGTAATCACTGTATGTTTTCTTATTTATTTCAGCCAGTGATATGAGATGTACATTTTCTAAGACGTTCACGTACAGTACTCTGTCAAATCGAACCCACTTCAACTGGCAATCATGCAGTTCTCATTCACTCAATTTCTCTCAGAATCAAAAACCAGTAGGATGTAGTTCTTTTCCTAATGCACTCAGCTGTCGAATTTTGCACCTGACTCCAAGCATCAGCATTTCTGAAAATCCCAATAGGGCAAAGAATCACCAGAGCAGCGAGGGTGTCAAGTCTGACCAGGGAAAACATCAAAGAGAGAACATTGACAAACTAGACCCGCTCGAGAAGGAACAGGATGCAACACTGTCAGAAGATCAACAGGCAACAGAGACTGAAAACGCAGAAGCCAAGCCTCAAGGTCTGATGCAGAGATTTAGGCAGACGTACAAAAAGTATGGCAAGGTGCTAATTGGCGTTCACGTCTTCACCTCTTGCATTTGGGCCACAGCGTTTTACTATGCAGCAGCCAGGTGAGACAGGCCGACATGTAAAATTCTCAAAACTTGTCATTGATAGTTATTAGTAGTAGTATTCCGTATTTGCATTGTAATCATAAACTTCATATTTCTAAACGCCACTTGAAAGTAAGTGCAGAGCACCAGCATATTCATGAGCACTGTATTGAGTCGGGGGTTGTCCAGAGATAATGAATGCCTCTCTATCATTACAAAGCATTAACCCTTTAACGAGTATGCACTAAATGACTGCCCAGAAACCAATGCAGCTCGTCGTTAAAGGATTAATGATCTAATAATTGCACTGTGAAATTGTGCCTGAAGGACATACTCAAGGTCCTTGCACACTAACCACCTTGGGATCCTCATACCTTTACCCTCTGGCTTTCAAGGTTAGTGCTCAAAACAATCAGCTGCTGTGTCATCTAGTGGGTCATCATAACTCCCTGGTATGATGCCCTTCGTTTGAAATTGGCAAAACTTTGCTTTAATGCTTGACGAAACTGGTATTAGATATTCTAAGATTTCACCCAAAGCAAGGCTTTAGATATTTTGTCGCAAATCTATTCAGAATGATGAAAGCATATCTTAAGCATCTAGAAAAGAAGTTACTGGAAGTAGCTCATTCACACGCACTAGGTCAGACCAAATTCTATAAGGCAGGATGTGTATGGTTTCGTTGTAAGTCAAGAGTTCAAAGAGCAGGCAGAGGTAAAAAAAACGGGCTAGGGTGGCTGGTGTTTTGCATTTAAGCCTTCAGCAAGGTCCCTTGGTAACAAAGAGAGTTCATGACATATTTCTTTGATCACATTTTTATCGTGTGCTGATGTATATTTATCCTCCTTAACCTGCAGTAAAGGAACAAATACCGGTGCCTTAATTTTAAAAATTGTAATTTATATAATATGATTACTACTCCATAAAGCAATGTAGTATTTTTTATTGCTTATTACATATATGAGTGATTCTATAAGTGCTTGAAAGCTGTTCTACGCAATTATGGTTTTCAGGTTGTGAGCACCTCTGAAGCTGTGCTATAAAATTTTGCAACTACAGTTATTACCCTAAGATTGGGGTTAGGGTTTTAGCAAGGGATTGGCACCAGGATAAAATAGTTTAGATGATATATCTCAGTTAACTGGACACTGTTGTGTTGAATTTCTTTATAGTGGCATAGATGTCATCGCTCTGCTGAAATGGCTCGGTGCCAGTGACAAGATGATTGCACCATTTGCCGTTCCTGGAGTTGGTTATGCGGCTATTGCCTACCTCATGTACAAACTGGCAACTCCGCTGCGCTACATGGTCACAATAGGTGGCACACGTGTTGCTGTTAGAATCTTCCGGCGATGGGGCTATTTTCCACCGATTGAAGAAAAGAATAGGATTCGTTATCTCGTTAAAGAAGGACAGCAAAAGATGAAAGCAAGATATGGAGACATTAGGAAACCAAAAGAGTGAGGACTAACAAAAGCAAAATATGGAGACATTAGGAAACCAAAAGAGTGAGGACTAACAAAAGCAAAATATGGAGACATTTTTAGGAAAACAAAGAAAGAGGAATAATGTCTGTAAAATGAGTTGAACTAGGTTTATATACAGACGTTTCTAACAAAGTTTGTTTCTCTTCCTTTTATACAGCTTCTGCACAATGCAAAAGGCAATGCAAATTGTCACTTTAAGATTTTCTCACAGTCCTAAAAGGCTACCATTCAGTGTGCATGGTATTAAACCTGCAAATTCCTAATTAAACTGTCATTTAATTACCCGATAGGTAGCATCTATTCCTTTAGCCTGGCTTTCTTTCACCACCATCCATAATTGGAGCATATTCAGGGTTTTAAAGGGCATTGTTTTATAGCGTGTCAGGCCTTGGTTCGAGTTTGGGGCACATGTCCCTTTTAAATCTGCCACTACCCCAAAGAAACCATCCATTTCCATATGGTATACACAATACCCATGCCTTATACTAGTGTATGATAGTGAGCAGGATAATGGAATATTAGTAATTTTAGTAATAATAAGTAATAATTATTAATGAAAATAGACTGAATAAGCAAGTAATAATTTGAAACATATAAATTCTTTTCTCCAAGTTTCAAAAAGAAAGTTCTTAATAAATTTTTATATAAAACATTGACAGTTTTTGTTACAGACCTTCAACAGGATGTTGAACACCAATTAAAAATATAAACACTTTAACGTCGAGAGTTTATTGAAGGTGACTGGGAAACCAATGCAGCTTGTCATTAAAGTGTTCAAGCCTAACATATCTTCTGTAGTATCAGTAGGTTTTAAAATATATGTAAATTTTGTCAAAACAAACAGTTTAAACTGATTAAGTATTTTGGATAAAAAGTCCAGGCTAATAATCAAATGAAATAATCTGCTTTTTGCTGAAAGCTAGATTGCATCATAGGTGACTGGTTTACAGCACATGGCCTGTGATGTTGAGACTTGAGAGTATGGGTTTGGAGCCTTCTTCAGGATGGTTACACTGTAGGGGCCATTGAAGCTGTCGTATAGTCGTGTGTACACTTCTGAACTTTGGACGGAAGGCAATATCAAATAGTTGTATTATGAACAATGACCTAGCATTAGTTACAAACAAATTATTTTATTGTTATAATGGCCCATACTTGTTCATTCGTTTTTTTGTCACCAACACTAGGTCATTTCTTTACTAATCATTTAAAATCAGTATCTGGAAGATGTAGCCACTGAAGAACTCGGTCCAGTACTCACTTGCAGTACAGTCCCATTATCTTTTCAATCAATCAAAATTTATATAGTACCCCTTGAAGATCCCTACTCAGAGGCTTTTGAGAGTCTTACGTTCGTTTAGCAACCTATTAACGAAGAACAGTATGGCTTCTATGAACTCATTTAACAAACAGAAACATTAAAGAAATTGTCATTGTTTCTCTTGTATTTCTTTAATCACAAGCTGTATTGTTTTCCCAGTAGCTGTTAGTGTCTCCTCATTGTTAAAGGATCAAAGCAGTTGAACACTTGAGTGGTACAGAGTGGACTCGTCTACATGCTCCAGGTTTAACACCATTCTGCTTAACGCAAAGTGGTGTTGTGTCCCTCAAAGATATTAACACCACATTGGTTTACTAATTGTATTCTGAACTCAGTGCAGTGTGTTATGCAAGTAACAGATCTGAAGATCAAACATTTAAATATGCAGCATATTTATAAAACATTTAAAACAGTCAACAAGTACAAAATCATAAGATCATTAGACTATTTACAGCAAAAGATCAATATATACATCAAGACAGTTTAAGAAAATCGGCAGCACCTGAATTACGTTAAACACGAAGACCAAAAACTACGAATAAATTAACACGCAACAGCTGTTTAAGTTGTGCTGCTCAAAGATATATTCTAAGCTGAAGTTCAAGAAATAAACAATTAACTTCGACTACCAGTAATCAGAATAATTACATCTGGAACAAATTAAAGCATTGGTGGATGACTATCACTAGAAAATACTAATTCCCATAACCAAACTCAAATTTAATAATGCAAATATAAACTTGAGACTATCAGAATACAAGTTTTTAATAGTCCAACCAACTATACATTTAAGAAAAATGCTGCAAGAATGAGCTTAGTATGTAAATGTATGAAAAATATCGTTGGCAAGGCAGCCTGCTGAAATACAGGCCAAGGCATAAAATGATGTGCAAAAAGGCATCAAAATGCACTTGTCTGACAGAGTGATGACCGCTCAGTTTTGTTTGCTTAAGTCCATACGATTGTGGATCAAAGCAACACCTGCCATTTCATTTCTATTTGTATCCTGGTCTCAAATCGTCCTAACAAATCTGCCGTGTTACCTATAGTATTTAAAAAAACAGTATTGCTATTCTCATGCTGAGGCTGTTTCCTACCTGACACATTGACTTAATATTCACGCAACCAATTCCAAAGCACGTGAGATTCATTGTAGTCGTCATCATCAGCAATCACCCTAATCATCATCATAATCATTAGGTACTGGTATGCCCCTATGCAACATTGCAATGTCCACAACAAGTTACCCAAGGGTTCGTTTCCCTGCTGTGCACAGCCCAGTTCCAAGCAGGCACAGATCAGCTCCAACCAAAAGGCTTCAAGTGTTTCTAGTTCCCCTGGTGACCTCCTTCAACCATTTGAAGGCACAGTATCATAACCCAAAAGGTTCCACTGTGTCACCCCAGCAACATGGCGCCCGAACTCTTGAAGCATCTTTGTTTGAGTCGTGTCTGGAGTAGGCAAAACCGCTTCAAGAGAACAAACTATGACGATGAGAACAGTGTTGAATGCAAGTTTCTTCGATAAAGTCTTGAGATCAAATGAAGCAACAATAATATCGACAGGAAAGATTCTCTGCCAAGAAATAAGTGTGATGCTGTTACCACACTCAGATCGCTAGCACAGAATTCTGAGAGGGCTAAGCTTTCAACAGTCACTACCAAATGCCATCCATAAAACTGGTGTCTAAGTTCAGTATGAGCGTCTTTATGAAGGTTGCCTCCTTGTGCGTGTTCTTGAGAATTACGTTTGGATCTTCGGATTCGCAACGAAGACAATTCGGAGCCATCACGGTGGCAAGGTTGCTGGCATCCATTTTAGAAACCGTGGAATTTTCAGAAGCAGCAAACACCTGAAAATCAACAAACACAGCAGGTGAAGCAATGAAATGAAATAATCTCTTTTTCTTAATTAAGAAAGACAAGGTTACATAATATATCATCCCACACAGCCACGTTCGTTTTGCCTGCATTGTATCCATGGCTGTCCACCAGTACAGAATGCACACCAGCCATGGGTACAGTAAATGCTGTCTGGGATAGTTTACCTCAGTACAGTGCAAGTGTTTAAGAATTCTTCAATTGCAATCTGGGAAACATCAGTCCATTATTACCTTTCCAGATGGTATAAATATGGCTTGACTGTGAATTGTCAATCTTTTTTCATTCATTCAATCATTACAAGGATTTATATAGCACCCTTTCAAGGTTACTACTCAGGAGCGCTCCCAAAAAGGACAGTTTGAAGATTGCAATAGAACGTATCAGAGGAGACCCTGGGAAGCAGGCGCAGGTATGGAGGGGCCCATTCCAGACCGCAGGGCCATCAACAGGTACATACCAGGATCAGAACCTTGGATTCAGAGTTAAAGGCCAAAGCATAAGCCATCCAAGCCACAGATTCATATTTACCAATTCTGCATCTATAATTAATCATTCACTATCTCATCAAAGACTGGTGACGTCGTCCCAATATGCCACTGATGAAATGTCGATGAAATGGTGAAGCAGTTCATCAGCCATTTGTATAAAGAATTTAATGACTTGTGTACAGCAACCTAATTCTCATGGACAACTGAACCGCAGATAAGTTTATCTGTAGTTCATGTTTTTTGTCGTTTTCCACCACTGTGGTGAAAATAATGCGGTTCAATAGAAAGGCAAACTACAGCAACATACAAGACCGACCGACGCAATGAAAAATGACCGAAAAATGACCTCTTCACACAAAATTGTACAGCACCATAAGTAGCAAACTACCTCTACAATTACTGTCTGATGCAGCCAAAAATTGCAATTGTCAGTCAAGGCCGTATTTAGGGGGTGTTTTGGGTGTTTAAACACTCCCGAAATTAAATAATGTATAATAGAAATATTGCATTTACTAACATATACGGTGTAAGAACTAGGGAGTGACATGGGGAGACAATCTCGTACCCATCCCCGCCCCGCAACAAGTAAGTCTTCCCCATCCCCGCAGGGTTTGTCCCCATCCCCACCCCATCCCCGCAGGTTTTCTCCCCATCCCCACCCCATCCCCGCAGGGCGACAACATATTCCCCGCAAAAGTTTACACCAATTAAAATTTAAAAAATAACATATTTTAGCTAATAAAGCTATTTGTATTGCTGACTGCATTAGTCTGTACAATTATCTTATCGACAGTTTGTATTAACCAAGTCTTGACCATTTCTGACTAGAACGCTTCAGGAAATAAGAAAATCTCCTTGTCAGTTCTCAAGTTCTTAACGTCCTCCGGGTTTCTTGCCGGCTCATTCCCCATTACCGCGGTATTACCGCGAGAGTAAACCCCATTACTGCGGTATTACCGCAATTGTTGTCCCCATTACCGCGGTATTACCGCAATTGTTGTCCCCATTACCGCGGGATTTACCGCGGCTACCGCATGTTTTCCCACGGGGAAATTCCCCATGTCACTCTCTAGTAAGAACTAAGAGCACTGAGTACTCATGTGAACTTAGATGATGCAGCTCTGCAGTACTTTGAGAGCTCACAACGCTCCTCCAAAACCCTTATAGGACTAGACGGTTGACTTGATTGCTTGTCAGCTTGTTCAAGAACGAGTAAACACCCCCCGAAACAAAATCCTGGCTACGGCCTTGTTGTCAGTAATTGCACATTAGAAACAAATTCCCATTTCCCTTTCAGGCGACCAATGACTAATGCCCACATTGTGATAATCACGTGTTAGACTTATTTTCCCTCATACACACAACTGAAACAAAAAAATAGGACCACATTGGCTAAATCAAGATCCTTTGCGTTGCCTGCATAGGTCCAGTGTTTCCGTTAACGCCCAAATGGCCGTTTTTACGTCCGTAAAAAACGTCCAAAACGTCCAAATTTTTGGTGTGATAGCCGAAAACAATGAGCTACGTCCAAAACAATTCCAGGTCAAGGCGTAAATACGTCCTCTTTTTGGACTCTAACGGAAACACTGCATAGGTCCCTCTCTATGGAACGGACTTCCCCTTCTCTATGCTCTACCATCCTCTGGTGGCATCTCAACCTCTTTCTCTCACCTTAAAACCTTCCTTTTTTTCTCTCGGGGCACCTCGCGCTGGGAGCACTTCTGAAAGGCTTATGCTGTGCGCAGTGCTTTATAAATGATGAAAGACAATACGAAAAAATACAAACCTGAAGATATCTTATCAAATAACAAAGCACGAGTCGATTGATGGATGGAAGCCTTTCTACGACCGCGATCGCAGAATCTGGATCGGAGCAGCTCACAATGCAATCGTTATAGAACTCAGTCGGGATAAGAGGCTCGTACAACTCGCGATACCACTGCTTCAGCAGGGATGCAAGAGCGTGCAGGTCGGTACAACTGTTTGGTACGTTCCACTGGTCAGAGTGAAGTCTTAAAGCGTTCACCTCGTCCGTGTCACCAGAAACCCTTCAAACAGAAGACAAACAATAATAATTATTGTTCATCTAATTATAATTATAATTAGCATAATTCATTAGTGCTCTTCTATAGTGCTCTTATCTAATGCACATGGCATCAGCTGATGGCATGCCAAAATAAAGCTGCAACCAGGTAATTACCATGAGAGTCAGTCCCATTTACAACCTACATAAGACTGGACATGGGGACCTTAAATGGTGTGGCACCCATTCAAACGGGCAGCAGTGGTGTAATATCTCACCCGATCAATTCATTGAAAAATGAGAAAGGTCATTGAGGCCATATGGTCACCTTACAAAAATGTATACATTTACATCTTGAAATACAATACAGTGCAACATGACATATTATGTATCAACATCATAATATGTCCATGTAACATCATCATCATCATCATCATCGGTTCCTGACGCCAGCCATTTGGCAGTATGGTTACGAATATAACATACATAATTTAAATGCAATTTAAATATCAGACTTATATATAATAGGTCCAGTTTCAAAGTCAGGAGATGAGATTAGCGTTGATGCATACCTGAAAATTCCCTCCGTCTGGGCGCCATTTAATCGAAGCACCTCTTCCGACAGGGTCGTCTGTATCCATGGCAACTGGCGATCGGGAAACCTCTCTCTCTGAATTTGCATAATGTCTTCAAGCGTGCCACCAAAATTCGACGGATGAAAGATTGATTTCTGCAGAAACAGGACATTCAGTTTGTTTGAACAATCATTGCGGAACTAAAGGTAATAGGTGTTTATAGCACATTTTAAGAACCACACAAAGGCAATTATCAGAACATTAATTAAACATCTGAGTAATTATAACAGTATCACGACGCTTGGAACATTAACTAAACAGCTGAGCATGTCAACATGACGAGAACTCTGATGATTAATTTTAAGAGCATTAGTACCTATTATCGGATTCATTTTATCCAGCAGATCAAGACTTTTTATGATAGCACTTGAAGCACAACTAATACTGACTGAAATCTTGTGCAGTATGATAATGGTGTTAAAGAAGTCACCAGATTAGATATACTATACTTGCAAAACACATTTACATAACTACTGCCTTGTACGAACCTCTCAAACGTGTTTTGAACATGATACTTCTATAGTAATAGGTGCTCTCCACCATCCAATATAATGTTAGAGTTTAATAATCAAAATTCATCCAAAGGTTAAAAACATTCTATCAGTTAGAACAGATATCGTCAGCAAGCACTCAAACGCACATACGCAGACACACACACGCATACACACCCGCATACAACCACGCATACACGCATGAATGTGCAGAACCCAACCAATAAATTCTCTCTTCTTAGCCTCAGTAATTGTTCAATTTTTACATGTAATCAAATTTTAGTAATTAACTCACCAAAGTCTGTTCAACGAAGTCGATAGTCAGCTTGAATGTGGTTCCCTTGGCTCCACGCTTCGATGTTCGCTCCAGCTGTCTTTGACAGTGACCCGCAAAGTGAATGATTAAAGTCTAACGAGAGAATCAACAAATGAAGAATAATTATTACAATTACTATAATCACTTAATCTATACAATTCCATTAGCTTAGTTTTTTCATCACAATGCACAAGGCATTTTTGTTAGCATAATTCACAAGGCATTGTCAGCATAAAGCATCATTCATTCATTCATTCCAAGAATTTATATAGCGCCCCTTCAAGGTGCCTACTCAGAGGCGATCCCAGGTATATTATTCTGCGGGAGTCAGCACAAGGTATGAAACAATGGTCACTTGAGTTGAAACCATTATCACTGGAAAAGTCCAAGTCAAAATCCAATTATAACTGGGAAACCAGAATTCAGGCTAAACTGGGTAAGCAGGCTGAAACAGACACAGCCTAAATTTACACCTGCAACCTCCAGATGACACTTAAATTCACACCTGCAAGCTTAAACAGCTCATTATTATAAATTGTGGTTATGTAGCTAATTTTATTATTTTTACCCTAGGCACTACGATACCTAAGTCATAGGCAATTTTGAAAGCAGTGCCAGAGACAATTTTTAAAAAGTATTGTCTAATGTGCCATTGTTAGATTACATCTGTGAACAATATCTACTATTATTAATTGCACTGGCAATTTACTAATTTACTCACCCTATTGTTCATATTTTTCACAGTAAAGACGAGCATCGTTAGCATTACTAGTATTTTTAGTACATTACTACTTCATTATTACAATTATTACACCCAAAGGTATAGATATTTTTAATGGTTAAATACCTTGCAGTCCTTGCTGTCATCCAGGTTCAAGTGATGACAGAAGTATCGTTCGAGATATGAGTGAAACCGGAATGAAGGTGGAAAAACGGAAAGGCAGATTCCCATCAACTCCCATCCACGGAGCAGACTTTCCCTAAAATCACAACGAAAAACAAAGTCAATGCCAGCATACTTAACAGCATTCTGACTGTGCAATTCAGTGTACTTTTGATAATGCTTATTCTCCATGTTACAGATCACTGGAAACTCATTTAGTTTAGTGTAGCAAAGACTACGCTGCAATAGTGCAAACTCAGAAACAGTTGTACTTGTATCAATAACAGGTTTGGAAAGAGAATAAATTGTCTGTGAATACAAGGGAAACCATTAATTAATTCTCATTGTTTGTAGAAATTGTCTGTGAATACAAGGGAAACCATTAATTAATTCTCATTGTTTGTAGCTCTATATTGCGACTGTTTTATATAACATCTTTCATTTTGAAAAGTTGTGTGTAACTGAAATCCAAGCATAATGACACCCAGCCAAGTGCCCCTTAGTGTTCTTGAAACGGCATCGCATACATTGATAAATGCAATAAAACATGCTACAATGCCTTCCAAAGTTCTACAGGAAGAATGCAAGCAATGGGAGATGGTTGAATGGTGACACACTGGCACGAATAACAGAAGGGCACAGATTCGATACCCGCTAGCGGCTAGCCCCATAAGGTTAACTCAGTCTTCCATTCGCTAGGCGTTGTTGGTAAAATGAGCAGTAGTACAGATGGATGCTTTGCAGACCGCCATACAGTTAAATTCGACTCCTGTTAAACTTGTTATCATCTGTTACTACTACATCATGTAAACTTACTGTGTAATTGTCACTTTGAATAAATAAATGAATATTATTATTATTATTACTCTTTTGGATTTTCGGTTGTTTGACGACACAGTTGCATGTAGATCTCGTCTCGTAGCTCAACATTGCTCCAGCCTTTCTGAACAACTTCCAGAGCAACCTGCATCTGGGAAGACTTGATCTTACGATCGGTCATGTACATCTGAATAAGCCGAAACACTTCCGGCGCCTCCTTCTTTACGACTTTGTCTTGCGTGCGTATCATCGGCTTGCTAATGACGTCCTAATGAAACGAAGAAAACAGCAATGAAAGAGTCCATTCAGAAAATAAATTGAATTAATTAACAAACAGAACCACAGTTAGCAAAGATTGTACTCGTAATCTTCAATGCATGTTTACTTTGTGCCAATACAAGGGACTCTGACGTGCTTCCCCAGCTGATAACTAGGGCCAGTACAGAGTCACAAAGTAGTGAATTCCAGGATATTTGCATTTGCAAATGCTGTGAATAGCCATGGGAAACCTTTTTAAATTAAGCAACACAACATCGGAACCGATATGTTAACAAATTACAATAAATTAAAATACAGTAATACAGCCACTTAATGACATTGACGTCATTGCCTCATTGTATTTGCGGTTGGTCATATGACTCGTACGCATTTACACTTACCGTACATTTTTTGTGGCATTATACATAGCGACAGCATCATTTCTTCGTTATTTGCATTAGTGTTTGGTCGGATCTTAGTAAATAAAAGCATCAATTTGTTGTGATTTTCGACCATGTTTACAAAATCCTACCATGACTTTTGAACGTTTTTGCCATGAATTTCTACTGGCCTTACTGATAACACACGATAATGATGAAACAGGCAGAACAACAAACTCATGTCATGCATGGCAGTCTCTTCCAGATTGAGGGAAGAATTCATCAAACACAAAAACAGAACAATTATCATCCAGCTCTCTGCAGTGGCAATTTAACTTTAAGTAAACATCCCATTACGTTAATTCCCGTGAGCCCACTGAGCCCAACCACAAAATGAATCACATCCTGAATCTGCAGACCCTCTACACACAGATTTCGGCACAAATTCCTGTTGGACTCCAGGTTCAAGCTCACAACACTGATCTATTGAATCCAATCACTTACTGCAGAAAAGCCTCAATAATTCCATGACAAGTGCCTGTGCTTTCGAATTTTGTGATATTCAATCAATCATTCATCATTATCATTCCGATAACTTAGATAGCATCTCTCCAAGATAACTACTCAGAGGCGCTCCCAGCCCAATCCTACTACTAACAAATGCAAGGACAAGAGTATGTGCAGCATTAGGTGAGAGACAACAAGAAATGACCCGTAATTCATTGTCGCATGCCATACAAGTAAACTGAGAAAAATCAGGAAAATATTTGTCTGTCCAACAGTTGCCAGGAAATCAGAATGCTCTGATGGTTTCTCAAATGGTTTTCTTTTACTAGCTGCCCTGTGTGGTCTTACATTCCATATAGTGTATAACAATCCAATACATTAACAATACATTATCCAATATAGCTATGAACATTATCCATATCTATAATTAGTCTAGGCTCCTTTATTATAACCATAAGTTACGCACTTTTGTCGTTGGCTGCGTTATAATAATAATAATAATATCTTTTCTTTAATCAAGCGCCTGACAAACGCACTGCGCTGTACATTTACATTATGAAAATAAACAATTCACAAGAACACAAATGACATAAATCTTAACTACTAACAGAACAGACAGACTGCAATACACGGCGCTAATAGCAGCCTACAAAGCATGTCCGCCCTACGGGATTTGAACTCGGTACCTCTCGCTCTCTAGCTCTCTATGCCAGTGTGTTATCCAATGCGCTATCGCCCCCCCCCATGACAACAGTTGCCTTTAGAAACAAAGGGAAGACCAAGACAGCCATGACAGCCAGTTTTGAATAAACGAAAATACAATACAATAAATGAAGACATTTTAGACCTTAACCGATCCCTATCGCTCGGTGATAAGGGAAAATCTAGTTCGCATAGAGCAGTCTGAGCAGATTAGATTAGAGGATCAGTTACCTTCGTCCAAGTCAACATGTTAACGATCGGGACGGTTTTACCGAGTATTCCCTGGCGATGCTCGTTAAAGTTTTCCAACGCAAACTGTTCAATGCCCGTCTACAAAGAAAACAAATAGACAACAATATACTATAAATGAAATCTTTATAAATGCTGTCAAACAATGCAAACAATAATAATATTTTCGTTTATTGAAACAATCCGGTTGACAAACCGCAACCGGTTACAGTGTACAATTATGCAATTGAAACAATTCACAAGAACACAAATGACAGAAGACATAAATCTTAACTACTAACAGAACAGACAGCCTGCAATACACGGCGCTAATAGCAGCCTACAAAGCATGTCCGCCCTACGGAACTCGGTACCTCTCGCTCTTTATGCCAGTGTGTTATCCAATGCGCTATCGGGCCCCCAAATAACATAACAGCTGATAGCTCTATTATCATTGATGATATATTCATTATTGATCAAGCAGGAAGACACACCGCTTCACAACTTACATCACACAAAATCTACTATAAAGGAAAAAAGGGAATAATAGTATATTTTCAGATATATGACAACAGAGTAAATATACAAAAACATAAAAATAAATACTAATATGCAAAACAGTGCAGTCTTGTTTTTAAATGCTCAGCATACAGATGAGATTGCCTAATATTGTCTTGCTTTTAAATGCTGAGCATACCAATTGCCCAAGATAATCAGTGTACTGGGACTATGTATTTGTTGTACAGCTGCTAACCCTTTAACAACGAGGGTGTACTAAAAGCGACTGGGAAACCAATGCAGCTCATTGTTAAAGCGTTAAATGATCCTTATGGTTTTATTCAGATATACGATAACAGAGTAAATATATAAAACAATAAAAAATAAATACTAATATACAAAACAGTGCAAATGCAGTAACTATTTATGTTCCCTTCTTTTGCCCCTCCTCACCTGGCTGCTTGCCAAATTTGCAAATCAACTCAGAGTGACATGCATATTTTACACTTGATGGGAAGTTTAGAAAGAAGCTGTAAATTCAGTTAAAGAGAAAATATAAACACTTCAGTTTTAAAGACCCATAAAACTCTCTAATATTCATCATTGTCGTTTTCGTCGTCTTTCTCCTCCTGCTCCTCCTCCTCTTCCTCCTCCTCTTCCTCATCATCATAATCACCAGTTCCTGACACCACCATTTCGTGGTGACAGGCACGAATAAACACTATCCATTATTCTCTATCATTTGTCAATTCGAGTGTTCCTGTCAATGTTAGTTCATGGTTATCTAAGCCCTCATTTATATCATCTGTCCTGCACAGTCTTCGTCTTCCTTTGTTTCTCTTTCCTTCAAACCATCCATCCACATGCATGGGAATCAGTCAGCTGGCACTCTCTCTACATGGCCAAACCATAGGAGTCTTTCTCTAACGGAGTTGTTTGATTTAGCCTAAGATTACATAAGAACAAATGTATCATACAGACCATATACCAACGTGACCAGAATGCTCATATTCCATCTGGCAACAAAACAAACCTCACGTGGAATACAGTCAGACACCCAGCATTGCTTTTCATATGAAACACACGAAATATCTGGCTGGTGGCTTCCTGAAATGGATGTGCTCCTCTGGAAGATGGTGGCTATTCCATCAGTCATTTTGCCCTCCACACTGGCTTCTTTTAACACCCCACAGGGTTCACTAGCCTGCTTATAATACATTTTCTGTGTGGTTCTAAGGCTGTACCATGCCATACGATGGCTGTGCTATGCCATACGAAGGGGGAGAACTGTTCAAAGAACACTGCTGTTCACTTAAAAAGATCAAAGATCAGTGTTGTTTCCTATCAATGTCAACGGCCTTTGCTGTCCCAAGGCGTCGTTAAACTGTTTAAACTGGCCTGCTTCAATACATCTTGTACACAACAGATCTGAACCTGATCATTCCAAATTCAGCAGACAGAAGTCAAGGGTGTAGAGAGCAGAATTGGAAAATCGCCTTCAATCTCACTTTCATTAATTTTCCCAGATGTGCAGATACTACACGTAATTCTAAGTACCGGTAGCCTAGTTCTAGATTATTTGGTAAATAAGTTTAACATAAGTTTTTCTACGCACACTGCATGCATTCATCGTATTCTTTAACACACTTATATTTTTGGTCTGTAAAAAATACACTGGACAGCCTTCAAAGTTCTCATTTGACACAGAGGGTAGATGATAAAATTCTAAATTCTTTGCCTCACAATAACTACAACTTTTCAGCACCAAATACAGCTATTTCACAACAGAAAAATTAATTAAATAGAATAAAAAGAACCAATAGTAAAAACAAAGTTTTTACTATATCCATCTAGTATCCTATAATCCGTCATATTAAGCAGTTACCTCTACAAATATATAGTCCGCGTTCATTTTACAACATAGCGTCCGTTTAATCAAGCACCGCACCCGTTTCTGTTGCAGCCAATGGCAACGCTGGCCAATCACAACGCTCCGTGTCGGAAAAGGGGATTCCCGATTCGAAAAGTTGAGTCCCCGATTCTATAAGCTAGCCTTTTTGGGGAGCTGAAATTTTGATAGAATGAAGTGTGTGCGAGGGCGAGTCTGTCTGCCAAGTTTCACGACGATTGAATGATTGTAAGTGATCGAACTAGTCGTCGCAAGATTTGACTTTTTAGCTGTGGCTCAAGCAAGCAAACATTCAAGCAAGCAAACATTCAAGATTTCCGCAAGTTAAACTAGATGGATAAAAATAGAGTTCATGGCATTTTCACATGGAAAAATGCCCAGAAACAAACTATCTGGTTCATAATACGAAATACTACTAACTACATAATAATACTAGTACATAATAATACTAAGAACTATACTACATAATACTAAGTACTACTAACCACATAATAATATTATGAACTATACTACATAATACAACTAACTATATAATAATAATACAGACTAGTACATAATAATACTACAAACTACATAATAATACTTAGAACTACTACTACATAATACTACTAACTATATAATAATACTACAAACTACTACATAATAATGCCACTAACTACATAATAATGCTCAGAATTACAACTACATAATACTACTAACTATATAACAATACTACAAACTGCTATATAATAATACTACCAACTACATAATATAAATACTAAGAACTACTACTACATAATACTACTAACTATATAATAATACTACAAACTACTACATAATAATACCACTAACAACATAATAATACTAAGAACTACTACTACTACATAATACCACTAACTACACAATAATACTACTAGCTACCATATATAATAATACGATAAACTGCAACATAATCAAACACACAATATAAATAACATATTTATTTCCTGCAATAAATTCTGAACACGAAGGAGACTTACGATGATCAAAGGTGGCATTCTTACTCGGACTTAACATACCACAAAACTGTCGTCAGCAAAGCACGAGCAAGCGACCCACTCAATGAACCGCTATAGTTCAACTGTTCAACCGATCACTATCACACCACCAAAGCCAGACCTCCTCCGTCAGAAGGTTACTCAGTCAACTGACCACAGGACGTCATTCGTCTGATAATAACCCGTCACAGCGACTCTATGAATCATGGTCACAATAGAAGGAAAATTGCCAGAACGAAAAACCATCTAACTTCAGCAACCTCGCGATTTTTTTGGATGGGAAAATCCTAGGCAAACATAGAACAATGATACACAAACGAGTGTGCAATGATACATACACACAAGTGGGTAAAATATCCAATATTACATATACAGAGATTGTCATAAGCACTGAATGTGAGCCTATGTATATATATATATATATATATATATATATATATATATACAAGATTGCTGTTACTGTTTATATATATTATATATATATATCATATATATATATATATATGTGTGTGTGTGTTTTATATATATATATATAAACAAGATATATATATATATATATATATATATATAAACAAGACTGCTGCCACTGTTAATCTATGCATACTACCGTATAGCCACTTCCCACACTGCCAATAATTACATACATGTAATTAACCACTTTGTTGTTACTCCGAAATCCAGCATTCATTATCAATATATTTTTGTTATAATGGCTCATGTATAACATGAAAAGGCCTTAGTGAACTGCATGTAGATAAACAAGGCCTGACATGCAGGGAGAGACATTTGAGTCATAGTTGAAGGGAAACTTCCTTGGACCATTACTACACGGACGCTCATGTTTCATTCACAGCAATTTTCACAGCACGATTTCAGGCAAACTTATACTATCGGGGTTGAACTTTATGGCGTGGGTTCTGCGTTGTGATTGGTTCCCCGGAAATATACACGGGCTGTATATACCCAGAGGGGAGTGTTTGCTACGACATATTATGTCATCACAATTATGGTCATATCAGACGTCCTAAGGGTCGGTTAGGGTCAGGTTAGGTGTCCTACGGGTCGGTTAGGGTCAGGTTAGGTGTCGTGAGGGTGGGTTAGGGTCAGGTTAGGCGTCGTGAGGGTGGGTTAGAGTTAGTTTAGGCGTCATGAGGGTCTCAATTTAAGCAAGGGTTATTTTCATCAATCCAAATTCTATTTAAGCAAGAGATATTTTCATCAATCCAACTTCTATATAAGCAAGAATTTTTTTCATCAATCCAACTTCTATTTAAGCCAGAGTTATTTTCATCAATCCAACTTCTAAATAAGCAAGAATTTTTTTCATCAATCCAACTTCTACAACTTTCGGACAAATGGACCTTCGGACTATCGACCTGCCACCTTTGCAGTAGAATCAAACCTTCAACCATTAGGTTCAGAGCGAGCCCGCTAATCAACCGACCACCATGCAGCATATTATAACTGCATGTGTATCACATGGAAGGTCACAACATATAGGCCTACAGTGGAAAATCCATTTCCTTATAACCCACATCATCGTATAACATGAATTCTGATCTAAAAGAGAAAATTGATCCCATGTTTAATTCTGCTTTACATATCAGCCTTCTTGTAACACGACTATAGAGCCAGGGTACATCTATATACATATGATGCACATATATAAATTCATTTACGTGCATATATATATATACAAAATATTGCAGCAATTTGACACCGAGTCAAACAGTTCGATATTAAGTGTTGTCCTGCATACACAATACATATATATATTATATACATACTAGCATTTTTTACCCGGCGTTCGCCCGGGTTTTGCCCAGGCATAATTTTTAACGGCTGCAAATAAAGGCTACTTACTTACTATATTTGCTGATGGGCTTCAAATATTTAAAAAAATGTCCATATATCTGAATGGAAACGATATTTAGAGCTGAACATTGTTGCTTTGTCCGTGTACTGCACGGGCAAAGCAAATTTATATATAGGCAATATTATTTGTTCCCCGTACTACACGGGTTATATCTACCTTAAATAGGCGTATTATTTGTTCCCCATACTACACGGGTTATCTCTAAATTATAATAGGCGTATTATTTGTTAAATAATAGACGAAGTTCTGCCGTTAGCCTGCGTGACGTAAGATTGCATAATTAGCAGGCGTGACGTAATTTACGATTGCATATTTAGCCAGTGTGACGTGGACAAATGGCCATGCTATTATAAGATAGCCTCGTCGAAGCAGTTGATAATTTAAAATGTCCATATATTGGCGTTTAAATAAAATTGCGAGCTGAAAATAGTCGCGTTGACCATGACGTGGCGTAATAATGTTGTGTAAAATTTTGTAAATCGCTAAAGCGTTCCGTTTCGGAGCCTTTAGATGACGAACATACATACAAACAAACATACAAACAAACAAACGGAAGGACAACGTAAACAGAGTAAGACTTATAATATATATATATATATATATATATATATATATATATATGTATATTGTGCATTCACATATGGCCCCAAGTCATAAATATTTTGTTTGTATGTACTGGTAATGAGGATTTCTCTAACACGTGTCACTGTTGAAGATCAGATTACAAGAAAAGCAGACGTCCCACCAGTTAACACAAACGACAACAGAATTACCAAGAATAATTAGACACCTACTGTGACCTACAGTTCTCCCATGCCCAACTGGCCTACATAGCATACAACATAAAAACTACTGACATCACTGCGTGCGGGAATTGCCCACTTCTATAAATAAACAGACCCGTCCATCCGGAATGACGGTGGCCGGCCTCTCATCTCGTGCTATGCTACTGGGGCGTGTCAAGGAGACGCGCACTTCAAAGGCGGGCCCACCCACAGCCATAGGGCAAGTCTAATTATCTTGTGGGGACCAGGTGTCATGTGAGAATGACAGTGACCTGCCCAGCCATGGCCCTCTAGATACTGACCCAGCCCCACGTCATTAAAACATTGAAAGCAAAATTTGCCAATTACAACATTGAAAGCAATTGGACTAGAGAACCGTGGGTGCAAAGGTGAACGCACAGTCAAGTGATATTCTTACTCAGAAGCAGAACCAGCAAATGTCCCTAATGATAACGCCATTAGCCACTTATCACATGACTATCAGTGCAATCTTCTTTATGGAAATCTAAATAATATTCAGTTATACATGTAATCATAATCATAATCTCGAGATTTCTACAGTACCCAAAAAACCGTTGCAGGAACCAGCTAATTCACAGGGCTCAGTCAAAACAAAACCGATAGGCAGGTAAGGTCAAAATCAGTTCGAGGTCAAGATCCAAAACGGGCCAGGCAAGTGGGAACATGGGAACATAGGAATAGACTTATTGACTTTACTGAAGGTCATCATGTGGACTGCACTAGCAAGAAAGAAACTGATTCATAATTGATTAAATTAGAACAGCCTAGATCAGACCCACATAGATAAGATCAGACATCAGACTAGACTGTCTAGTTTTTTTTACTGCTGTTCTAATACAGTAAATTCAGCAAACAGGCCAAACTGCAGGATCCTGTCTGTCTTGGCAAGACAACAACTGTTTACAGTAGCTGATCAGTTCCGGATTTACCATTAAATTTAAAAAAAGCTACAGCTTAGGGTCTCACAATCTGAAGGAGCCTAAAAAAATCAGAATATATATTAATTAATGTTAACATTATTTTAAAAACTATATTTAAGCGCATTTTAGGAACCCCCTCAAAAGTTATTATATTACCTAACCTCACTAGCATTCATTGTCTATGCAGTGTGATTCTCCTTACAGATTTTATTTTAGTTATAGTTACAGTTATAGTTAATGGTTTTTATTTTAGTTATAGTTATAGTTATAGTTAGTATTATTTTTTAGTTATAGTTATAGTTATAGTTAATGGATTTTTATTTTAGTTAATTTTAGTTACTACTTAGTTACAATAATTAAGGCTATAAGCAAAATTGTGCGTATCAACACGCTGTTTCACAATTTGTTCAGAGCTTTGAAAGCAATTGAAGCATGGGTGCATTCAGCTTCATGAATACACGAGTTTACAAAGTAACTGACAACTTGCATAATCAAAATATCGCATTTTTCGTTCTCATTTATGTCGAATCGTCCATATTGCACTTCCTATTTCTATTTTTTGCATTAACGAAAATAAAGATGAATTTTCGTTAGTGTTATTTTCGTTATAGTTATAGTTATAGTTAATTATATTTTTTAGTTATAGTTATAGTTATCGTTAACGAAATCATTTTATTTTCGTTAACGAACATTTTCGTTATCGTTATCGTTAACGAGAATCACACTGTGTCTATGTATTTATCTATATATTTATATACAAAGGCTCATATATAAAATGAAATGGCCTTCTATAACTGTATGTATGTAGATAAGGTCTGACATGCAGGAGAGACAATTGAGTCAGAGTTGAAGGGAAACTTCCATATCTCCAGTTCAGATCGTTACAACATGGATGATCAAGTTTCATTCACAGGAACATGCCTGTTCATTTCTAAATGAAACACTTGAATATATGTTTGTTGCGTCATATATGGAACTCATCTGAGAATGTTGAAAGAATGTCTGTCCTAACGCAAACCATCTCTTGTCATGAGAGAACGAATACATGTAGCATGGTTGGCTACAAGGACAAATCGTTTGGTGACAATGACTATTTTTTCAACACTGGATAGTAGTTCTACATAAATGTACGAAAATTAAATAGATACTTAAATAGTCACACAATCAATCACAACACAATCTAATTTAATTAAGAAACAAATTTCACCCTGCACCTTAATTCCGCTTACCTGACTCAGTCCATTACTCTTCGTAGGATCGCTGTTCCAATCCTCGTCCAATTGGGCAAACGAGAACAGCGAAAGCGGCGGAACAAGTCTGTCGTCAACATCCAGCGATTTGCTCTTTCCAATCACTCTCATGTTGGCTTCAAAACCGCCCGGCTGCTGCACTTCAAAAGCAGAGTCCAATGACTGCCACGGCTCAAAAAACGGACTCGAGAACACGCTACTTGTTTCAGAATCCTGGTCAATGAATCCCTCGGAGTTCTGTGTAGGTATTAAACGTCCAAATCTAGGATCGTATTCTTTTTTTGAGAATTCAGCTGGCGATGAGCTACTAGGACTTGAGAAGCTTGTACCATTGCCATCGTCAACAGTAGCCGCACGTAATTTCTTCGATAAACTCAAAGTATTGCCAGCCTGCTGCCTTGCACCTGTTTCGGTCACAAGCTGAGCAACCATCGGAAGATTTGCATAATCTGGTTCAGAGTTTCTTCTGGTACGAGTCTGAGTTGAAGGTGTCCGTTCGATGGCCTGTCTCTCTTGATGACAGTTTGATTCGATGTTTGTGGTGTGGTACGGTGAGCTATGTGAAGACAAACTGCTCTGGGGTGACACTTTACTGCAGCCATAGCGATCGTTACCATATTTCGCAGTTGATTTGGAGCCCAGAACAGAAAAGGCAGCATCGCTTTTCCCACTAAGAGACCCCTGTGAAGGCAGACTACCAGCCAATGGTTCCTGAATCCCGAATAAAGATGAATTCTTTAACGCATGGCTGTCCTTTATGTCTTGTTGCAAACGCCCGATCCTGAAAGATGAGTGCGAAGTATCACTGTCCGATCGCTCATGACGAAGTGCCCATTTTCTGTCAAACGCATCATCAAGGTAGCCCTGTGATAACTGTGACAGACTGATGTTGACAGCCGCCGTCGCGGGACCGTTCGGCACTTGCTGGAGTTCAGGACTCATCTTTCTGTAGCCAGAGCTAACGTTGCGATAATTCGGAGCTATGTACGATGGATTTGTGCGCGGAAAAGGTCGTGTCTTAGGCTGTGGATGGAAGGAGACCATATGGAGCAGGTCTTCATACAGATTTCCAGATAGGTCTCCAAAGAAGTCAGCTGGATTGTCGTAGGTCCCACCGACGTCCTCGCCACGAAGTGAGCTAGAATGCTGCCATGGGTTTGGAGGAGACCCAAGAGGACTGTCATCAGCTAGACTCTCTCCTGAAACTGTTGTGCTTTGGCCATTTGAACCGACCTCGATGGTGTGGTTTGGCGAGTCTCTTGAAAGCACGTGTGGTGAGAACTGCCTGGTGCAGTTTGTACTAGATGATAACGAAAAATCTCCACCATCTGAAAACGGTTGGATCGAGGTTGGAGACCTGCTAGGCTGGTAACCTTGGCATCGGGATGCCTGCGCCATGTGAACTGACGAGTGACTTCTTGGAACCTGGTCGTCAGAACTCGACTGGCTGTGCATTGAACGTGACCCAGGGGCCTTCCGAGATCTTGGACGAGGTTGAGAAACCTAGCAACACAATAAATGCAACTCTCGTCACAGCAATTGAGACACCTTCAAAAGCAGTACCAGAGTACCAGTATTCATTCATTCAAATATTTATATAGCACCTCTTCAAGGAAACTACTCAGAGGTGCTCCCGACTCCAGCATGGTCAAAAATAACAGTTTTCAAGTGCTTATAGAATGTGTCAGAGAGTGACCTACAGAACAGGCGCAGCTCCAGAGGGAGGCCATATAGTCATCAGGCGCCTTAAAACTTAGTTGTATCACTGTGGTTGGACTGGGAGCACCACAGAGTAGGCTCCTTGAAGGGGCACTTTATAAATTCATGAATGAATGAATGAATATATATAGTGTTGTGATACAGTAGCCGATTGGATGCAGCCTCTTGCCTTGTAGTGCAGAGAATAAGGGTTTGAGCCTCCCCCGAGACAGTTATGTAGGGACTCTGAGTAAGTCCTTCACTCATACAGACTCAGCATCATCAACTGATGGTTGGTCATTAGATAGTGGTGCTTAATATATGCATAATAATAATAATAACAACAATACATGTAAGCGTCCTGATGCATGCCGGTGCATGATTTCAAAAGGCATTCCACAGGGCAAGTACCAGTAAATACATACAGAAATGTTAAAAAAAATCGTAATAAATCATAGAACCAATCAATCATAGAATTTATATAGCGCTTCTTCAAGGGGTTCTACTCAGAAGCGCTCCCGAGCCAGGCCTGATCATAGAGGAAAGTGAAAAATCTCAAAATTTGTAAAACTTCCAGAAATAGCCATGTCACAGGAACCAGCTTATTCACAAGCACTCAGTCAAAACAAAACTGATAGGCAGAGGGGTAAAAACGACACACACTTCTACACATGATGTTAGCTCAAAAGAAGACTAGCACTTTATCTCTAAACATTCTTTTACTGGTAATGAATCATTTCCTCTAGCATTCTACAAACCACTGAAAATACTTTTCCCCATTCCTCTGAGGTGAATTCACTACAGTGCATGCCCATAAAAACTAATTAATGATTTATTTAACCACATTCCATCACACTTTATTACCAGCAAATTCAATAAGGAAAGCATTTATGACAGATTCCTCGGCCATGAGGAGCAGGCATGTGCAAGCCCAATAATTACATATGCACATGTGCAAATGCTTACACAATGTCACATAGACAAACACGACAGTCTGATAACGACTGTAATAACAGCGGAAACCAACGAATACTGGTGTAAGATGCTCTGAGGCAAATGCAATGGAGATTGAGTGTCCATTGAGTAGAAAACTGAAAGGGAGCTATAGAAATGAATCGAATGAATAAAGAGAGAGAGAGAGCGAGTGAGAGAGAGAGACAGATACAGATACAGAGACAGACAGACATACAGAGACAGACAGACAGAGACAGAGAGACATAGACAGACAGAGAGACATAGACAGACAGAGAGACAGAGAGAGACAGAGAGACAGACAGACAGAGAGACACAGAGACAGACAGACAGACAGAAAGAGACTCACAGAGAAAGAGGAAACAGACATAGAGAATATAGACAGACAAACAAATAGACGAAGAAATAGAGAAAGACTAACTGAAGAGACGACAGGAGTCTGAGTAGATATCTCCCTCTTTTCTGCGGACCGATTCCTGCTTTCAGCGCCCCGGTCCTGCACCTTCGTATTTTGTTTCAGAGTCTGTCGTCAAAACATAACGGATACCGGTCAAAACAACAGTTTTTTAACTAATATTAGGAAGCATACTATCCATAAAAGCCTTCTGCAGAAGCTATTTGATTCTGTACACAGTCTGTTTATTCTGACTGGGTAGATGAGATCAAACATAGCAGTCAACATTAAACTGTTATGGTTCAACAAACAGAAGTGGCCATGGCAGATGATGATGATGATGATGATGATGCTGATGATGATGGTGGTGGTGGTGGTGACATCACGACAGCAATGATGATAAAGAAAACAAAAAGAGATCAACAGCACGTAACAATACAGAGATGGAGAATGCATATAAAAAAGAAATGAAGGAAAAACGACAAAACTCGAAGTCATATAGTTTGTGGGTCAAACAACGATGAAAAAGAGCAGTACCATAAGCTAAATGCTAACACGTCATATGTATGAAGTGTTAGTTACTTCATTTCCTCCTTGCCTGGCTTCAATGTGCACTTCTGAACTTCGTAAGGATGGCATGTTCAAATTACGGGTCTAGGACTTTACCCCCTGCCATTACCCCCTGCCATTACCCCCCCGTAGGACATTACCCCCCGCCATTACCCCCCCCGTCCCGTATTGACACTTATATTGTAAGAAAGGGAAGTCAAATAAGATAAACGCATTATAAAAAACATATGTATTCAAGAAGTTCACGAATGATGTACTAAAAGAAGGTAGTGATGATACTAATGATACTAATGATACAAGTACTAAAAATTGGTAACTATTACAATGTAACCAATGTACTCAAACAAATCAAGTTACGACAACATAGTGAATGTCATCAACTAAAACAAAGTAACTAATGATACAAGTACTAAAAATTGGTAACTACTACAATGTAACCAATGTGCTAAGTGCCAATTAATTAACACTAATCTGAGATTTGCAGCTCAATCAAATGTACACATACACTGGGGGGGGGTAATGGCGGGGGGTAATGTCCTACGGGGGGTAATGGTCAGGGGGTAATGGCAGGGGGTAATGGCAGGGGGTAATGGGCCGGGGGGTAAAGTCCGGATACCCAAATTACAGCTGTATAATTTGTATTGCATTAAATCTCTTAGCATCAACATATGAAGACCAGTGGCCAGTCCTCTCCCTTTACCACCTGGTCCTATCACTGACACTGTATGCAAGGTTGCCACGAGGTTAATAAAAGAAAAATCCATGACCTTCCTCCATGACTTTTAAGACTTATTTTAGACGAAAAAGGACCTACTTTCTAAATGTTTTATTGATGACTGTAATATTTATCGAAATATCAAAATATTATTAAAAATATGTCTGTTAATGATTTTCCATTTTCCATGACTTTCCATGACCTAGCTATTTTCAAATTCCAGGACTTTCCAGGACTTTCTTTGGAAAACACCTGTTTTTCCAGGTTTTCCAGGCCTTAAATTTTTCAAAGTCTAATTCCAGGACTTTCCACGTTTTCCAGGATAAGTGGCAACCCTGTTTATAGTCAGAGTATTCGTAGGAAAGTACTTCAAGCTGAGTAGGCTAGCATGTGCAAGTTGAGGCTAAACCTAGAAACCAATTTCTGCCCTGGTGGGGATTTGAAACCTTAACCTTACGACTGACAGTCCAGCGCGCTAACCACTGCACACATCAAGGATCACAAACAAAAGAAACTGTAAGATGCAATGAAATTTCCTAAACATTAATTAAGAAAAGCCGGCAGCAGACTCACCTTCAGGAATCACAAGATTCTTCATGAAACAACAACACAACCTTTCCCCAAAGTCTCACAGCCTTAAACTCACAAACCGGACTTTCTATTTCCACTGTATATCACAAGAACGATTTCAACTACACAGACCGATGCCCCTAGCTCCAGATTTCAGTGAATAGCCCGTAAAACCAACCAAGCCATACACCGCCAGGAAAATTCAGACATTCACAGCAATCAGTGGATTTCCTTGAATGACATCATCGACAGGAAACAGAACTCCGAGACTCAGTGGACTAAAAGCCTCCATCTCGCACGATACGGAAACAGACAAACCACGAGCAAATGAACGATAACGGCATACAGGAAATAGAAACAGGATGAACTCATTTAGGAAGTTTCTTTTACTTACAGCCTACCAGGCTACCAGCCGTCCCATTCTTCCTTGTATACATACATATATATATATATATATATATATATATATAATACATACTATGTATATACATGTATATCCACAAATTACATAAAGTGTTATACTATATCATATATATATATATACATATATATCCACAGATATAGATATACAGTGCTATACACCATTATCCGTAAAATATATATAATAGATCTTTATATCCAAAAGCCCATATGCACATCCTGTGCATATATGCATGAATAGACTTCAGCTTCTCAGTCTCCATTGCTGCTTTCCTTTTATTTTATGCCATTGTGTGTGTGTGCAACCATCTCTTTGTATTGCCAAATGTCTGACTCAGTTAGTCTGTGCATCTACCTCTCACCTTTGGGAGGCAAACCAGTCACGGAAGAGGCAAATTGATTTAATTCAGCATTTCCCATGTTTGTGTGTGCTTGTAAATGTGTTGGTAAGTGTTCTTATGAGTGTGCTCAAGTGTGTGTGTGTGTGTGTGTGTCTGTGTGTGCGCGTGCGTGCGTGCGTGTGTGTGTGTGTGCAGATACCAGTATAGTATACAGATATATATTTATACATACATGTATATACACATATAGATATAACAAAATCAAGCATGTCTGTGTGTGTCTATGCATGTGTGCGTGCGCCATTCACACACATATCTACACCAGTGAACAATTACATCTGCAAGCGATTGTGCCGAACGCAATCCACGCACCCACCGTGCCAACGTGCCTCAGTCAAAACATCTGGGAGAAAACAGACTCTTCTCTGACCTGCAACTTCGCCAGAGGAATGATGTCGCAGTTGGTCGGCCGGTGCCAGGCTGTCTTCTGGGTTACGGCATTGTAGTAGTAGAATCGCGAGGTCTTCTCGTCGATCAGTTCCCACCAGTGACTCCGGTCCGTTCTCTTGCTGTCCACAGAAACAAAAATGCAAATCTCCATTATTACAGTGGCACTCCTAGAATGTCTGTGTAACGTAATGTAACAGTGGCGTAACGAAGGGGCAGAGGGGGCAGCCACAGAGGGGCGCAAAATTAGCTTTCGGTGGTACACAGTACTATGACAAGAACGATTAAAAGTCAACAATAAAATTAAAAGGGGCGCAGTCATCAACCCTTGCCCCGGGCGCTGAAACCCTTCGTTACGCCACTGTAATGTAACAATGACAGATACCACAGATAAGTCTTGCAGGCCACAATATAATGTCTGATTGATCATTTGCAGGCCACGATATAATGTCTGATTGATCATTTGCAGGCCACGATATAATGTCTGATTGATCAATAAAATTTATGGTTATGGTTATGGCTATTTACCAAGCACTCCAAAGTGCAGACTTCCCATCTGCAAAAATCTCACAGGTCTTCTGCGGACTAACGTCAAGCGCTTCCATGGTATCACTCCAGAGTCACTTAGACTTGTGGTGAATACTTGACCTTGGAGGCCACCGTCTTCCATGCTTGTGCCAATATTAGACTTATAATTTTTACTAGCAGATCTCATGCAAAGCATCTGCATGGTAGTTCTGATAAATCACATCTCCTCTCCTTGACCTTGTCTCTCTCTTCCCCTCTTTTTGTCCCCTCTTCTCCCTTTTACTCACAAACAAAGGTTCGATCACAAATTCAAGATATAAAGCCTTAAATTTTCAGTACATATAAAAATTAAGGAATCCTATGGAATGTAGTACTTTCACCAGTTCTGTTGGAACTCTTCTCTTTCTCCTATCTGATTTGCAAATGAATGAAGACCTGTTGCAGACCCCAGATCTGATTTGACATAGCCCCTGTGAATAAGCTGGTCTCCCTAACATGGTTTTTGTGGTGCTGAGAAATTTTGAAGATTTACATTTACATTTTTCCAGTTACCCATGCTACTGAGATCAATTCATACATACAAGCAGCATTAAGTGACTAAATTTTTAATAGCAATAATAAATCATGTAAAGTAAAATGTGTAATTTAAAAATATAATGCTGTTGCACAAAGGCACCTGAACTTATCCAGTAATAAATCTAAAGCAATACACATGAAAACTGATACCCAAATGTAATTAGGATGTAATTAAAAACCTGTCAGAAAACAATGAATCACTCAATGAGAAACCAAACAAAACTGGGCTGAGAAAACAAAACTCTGGAAAGTAAAAGTTTTCGTTTTGAGCAAAGGCGAAAGAAAAAATGACAACTGCACAGTAATGAACGTGTTGACCAATAGTCATTGGTTACTTGGTGCACATAAATTTCAAAATTGTACAAAACATTATACAATGACTCAAATGCTCTACATATACCCTATGTATAATTATCTATACTTTATATACCCTACATACAAGCTCTTTACCATTTAAATTTAATACTACAACTCGCACTGCAGTACATGTATCACAGATATTTCAACAACAACAACAACAGCAACAACAACAACAATTATAATAATAAAATTAAATACCCTTTATAAATAAAAGAAGAGAAGAAATAAAGGAAGAGAAGAAATTACAAAATGAATAATAACATTAATTACCTGTATAACCTTTAACACTTCAACGACAAGCTGCATTGGTTTCTCAGTTGCTTAATGTACACTCTCATCGTTAAAATGCTAAGTGAAATATTGCATACGTCATGCACGTGGGCTATAGTTCAGCAAATTTCTGGTAATTAAAATTTAATAGTTGGCGCAATCATCGGCATAACAGGAAACATATGCAACATAATGATTTCCTGTTCGCTACATTCGTCTGTCAGCATTGAAGGTGCATAGAAGCCTAGTGGATAATGTTCTGGATTATCAACCCAAAAGTCGGGTGTTCGAATACCTTAGAAGTATTACCCACAACAGTAGAAAGATATTTCTAGATATATATCTGTTCTACTTGTGCGCACTAATGAACTCGGGTCTAAAATGGATACACTGACCACCGTACACAGATAGGTAATTAGTAAGAATATCCTTTAATAAACCAATTGCTAATAGAATTTTGACCCTTTATAAATTACAATTAGAAAATGATCTTCCTCAGATGGTGGCATGGAATTGGAAAACAATGGAAGAGCATTCCCTTAAGGTGAACTTCTAACCTTAAAAAGCTAAACCTAACTGGCAGACATTGGAATGAAGTGTCAATGACTTCATTTATTATTATTCACGACTCACAAGGTCAGATGACCAGTCTTCTCCCTTGTCACCAGATCTTCACACCAACAGTCAACATACTCAATTTCTAGCTGAGGTTGCTAGGGGGCGCTACTGGAGCAGAAACCTTGCAATATATTACTGCCCTGATGGGGGTTTAAACCACGACCACTAGGTTGATAGTCCAGCAAGTTAACCAATAACCAGCAGACTACTGCAAATCCCATAATATGGAATAGCCACAAACCAATTTTGTGTCAAATTTCATCACTTTATGCACAACTAGACAGCAAATGTTATCATAGGACTATTATGACACCTTCATAAGATTAATGTGAAGTAGCACTTGAAGCAAATGTTATCATAGGACACCTTTAACAGATTAATCTGAAGTAGGCATACTTCAGAATTTAATCACCGGCCAGAGGTCGATAAACAAAGAGATAATGCTTAGTATATCTTTATGAACATGAATTTTGTGCTGCAAGGTCACAAGACCTGTCTCAAGTCTGCCTCAAGTGCCGGAAGATGAAAGACCAGCACAGCGCATTTGTGAAGGACTTACAGCGCCTTTGTGAGGTACTTAAGACTGCTGTATTATGTGGTTTGATACAAACACACTATAAATTCATGCAAGCATGCATTGCATACCCCCGCACACCCTCAGCCTCTCACACATGCACTCACGCACACGCAGACACACACACACAAAAGCAAGTAAACAAACACAAAGTAATGCAAAGAAAAAACACAATAATGTGGCCACAGCACTCCAGCAGCTCAACTGTCTGGTATTAGTGCATAGCTTTGTCAGAAAATATGGTGACCTGATTCAGAAATCAGACGAAAATATCCGGCAGCAGACAACACAGAATGTGCTTTTATGCCAGACAATTATTGTATACCAGTCTGTTGTCACTTTTGTCAACTCTGGACTGGATATTTGGTTGGGCTTGGCACATTTTGAGGAACCTGAATGCCATTTTTTATCAACATTTTACACTTATTGTACTTGAACACTACCTCCAGCTAGCATGGACAGTACTTTTGTGAGGAACTTAAAACCGCTATATTAATTAAGCCACCAGATACTTACTACTTAGTTACTTATTTACACACATTACAGCCATACAATAGTTCCTGCTGTTGGCAGACGTTGAACATGAAAGTGTGTGAAATTGTTTTATACACAATTAAAATCATCAATGACGGCTGTCATTTAAACGCCAGAAGCAGTATTCACCAAATTGACAGCATCCGCCTGTACACGCCCTTCATTAGAACAAAATCATCATGTGACAATGGTCTTCAAATGTTTGGCAGGTTTCACCCAATCAGCCTTAATGTAACACAGACTACAGCCAGAAATGCATCTACTATAACCTTTTGTCCTTTTAGCAAACTTGCCATTTACATAAACATACACAATTTCCAATGCATAAACATACTGAATTGCACTAAAAGCTGAATATTTATATCTTTACAAAACACCATTCCCCAGTGCCCTATGACACATGCTCTATGACTCTTGCTATTTGCCCGTTGGATTTCTCTGGCCTCCTAGTGAATGATCTCATATCTATCATCTTCAAAGCTACCTCTAATAAAAACCCCACAGGCAAGTCCATTTATGGGCAGTTCTGGATGAAGTCCAAACAGGACTGTGCTCTAACATAGACAATGGACATCTGCAGCATCTGTAGTGACCTCTGTTAAAAGGTGCTAAAGATATATACACAGATATTTTTGGTATCCTGAAGATCAATCCTCTTGATGAATCATATACTTCATGAAAGGAAGTACACTGAGAACTTCTTAGAAGGCAACATATATGGCAGTTGCATAAAAGACTGCTTTATAACAAGCTGCATCAAAGTGCAATTATTTTCAACAGCTAATTCTATTTGGGACCCATATTTTCCAACCATGCTGTATCAGAAACTTTTGTTAAAATACTGTATGCTACCAGGTTTTATGGGTGGGTAGGTGGTTAGTGTGAGTGAGTGAGTGAGTGAGTGAGTGAGTGAGTGAGTGAGTGAGTGAGTGAGTGAGTGAGTGAGTGAGTGAGTGAGTGAGTGAGTGAGTGAGTGAGTGAGTGAGTGAGTTTAGTGAGTGAGTGAGTGAGTGAGCGAGCGAGCGAGTGAATGAGTTAACTAGTTAGTTATCTGTGATATCAGCTGGCAGTAATCTTAGCAAGATGCATGTCAATGCTCAATAAATAATAGCAAGGTAAACAGTCCGAAGATAAAAGATGTTCACACAGCAGCCATGCATACAACTTACATTCGGACGCCAGGTGGAGGTTCCCACACACATTCGCCGGTTGTAAGATTCGCATAAATGCATTCCTTTGTCCGTGGCTCAAGAATTTCAACCCATTCCCACCTGAAACACAAAGGACACGTAAGAAATGAAGTCGAAAAAACAAGTAACTTAATACAGTAGTAAATAAGTAAGTAAGTAAAAAAGAATATCCTTTATTGAAAAAACAACTGCTAACCTCATTTTGGTGTACAAAGTTCATCAAATAGATCAAAAATAAATGTAAGTAGTAAGGCAATGTAACATTCAGATTATCTACTGTCTTTCACTCTAAAATTGAAAACTTATTTTTTCCAGTCTGTCAGTGGTTCATAAATGTTTCCAGTTGCCCCAGCTCTGATATGCTCTGTCAACTTTTTCTGGTGGGGAGGCATTACCCAATTTCAGTTTCATTCTCTCATTGCAGAGTAGTAGTGGTAGTGATAGTGGTAATATTCAGCATTTAACGATGTGTTAAGGCTGCCAGGGTCAATGACGTTGACTTAACCCTATCTTAGAAGAAGAGCTTAAACCAGTGATCCCATCCTAAACAAAAAAGAACCGGAATGCCCACTTCAGGAAGAACCGGAAAGCCAGCTGCAGGCGCCATGCTAATCAAAGAAAGAACCGATACAGCATTGCGGTCGTCCAAAAAAGAACCGGAACCCCGAAAGCCGTTCCGGTGCGTTCAGGTCCCAACTGATCCCTGGTTTCAACAGAAGGTATGAGGTATTAGGTAACAATATCAGTTAAGTGAGCTTGCATTTCCGATACTCTGGATCCAGTTCCCATAGTTCACACGACTTATTTATATAAAATCTTTGTCGAACCTAGATTAATCTATTCGTTGACCTGCTGGATTTTGAAAGCACTGATCCCACAATAAAGTTCAGTGCCTCACCTATAGGTTTCGCTTAATACAGGCGACCATCAGTTCATACATCATGCATGTTATCTACCTAATGTAGCACTATTCCAGATATCCAAGCACAAAATTCTATGAGAAAATCCTTTTATATTTCCAGAAATACTTGACCAGGGTCATTATAATAATAATAATAATATCTTTTCTTTAATTTAGCGCCTGACAAACGCACTGCGCTGTACATTTACATGTTATGCAATTGAAACAATCTTAACTAGTTAACTACTAACAGAGTTCATAGTGAGTCCACTAGCTAAAGAATAGAATTTCTAACCTGTCAGACATTTCCGAAAGCGTCAACAGAAAGCTGCTTCGAGATCATATAAGCTAAACGCACGCCACGTCTTAATAAGCCGGCCACCTGGTACACTAGCGCTTCATAAACTTCTGGTCCACAGCTGCAAGCGTCACAGGCGGGCTAAAATATCCATAAAGCTTGAAATCTTCTGTGAATGTCATCAGTTTACATTCATTATGAGTTTATTTCCTATTTTTGCATAGTTTGCGTGACAATTAAAAGGAAATAAACAAACGCACACACGCCGTGACATTCATTTCCTGTCGCACGCCTTTGTCTATAAACACAGTATGCGACCGGCGGCGCCCATCAAAGCATCACGACCAGGAATCTGAATATTCAGCACCATGGCCACGCCCTCCTCTCGGTGCTACCTTACGCATTTGGACCTCCCTACGTTCAGAGCCGTATATATGAAAGAGTTAGGCCAGGTACAGCCAAAGACCGGTCCCAGTTCCTGATTGGCCTGGTTGGTCACGTGGTTCCCGGCCACCATCTTGATTCCAGTCGAAGCGATTGATCAGTGTGTGCGGTATATTAATTTTTAATAATGCCTTGTTGCGCTGCTTTTAATTGCTCGAATCGACATGAAACTGGGTTTCGGTTGTTCCGCTTTCCGAGCAACAAGACTCGCTGTGCTTTGTGGATGGCGAAAGTGAAGAGAGACAACTGGAAGCCGACGTCGTGTTCAACTCTATGCGAGGTAGGCAGCGTGGCAAGCTTATAGAATCGGGAATACTGAAGGACATAGTGCGTAAGTTTACCGTCGTCGTTAGTGTCGGTTAGGGTCAGTAGGCGTCGTGAGGGTCGGTTAGGGTCAGGGTTAGGGTTAGTGTCGTCATTAGAAAAACTGGTACCGTCCGGCGTCTGTACAGCATGCCCAAATAAAAGATACTGTATAATCCTTCAGCCCACGATACTATAAGTTTGACATAGTGCGTAAGTTTACCGTCGTCGTGAGTGTCGGTTAGGGTCAGTAGGCGTCGTGAGGGTCGGTTAGGGTCAGGGTTAGGGTTAGTGTCGTCATTAGAAAAACTGGTACCGTCCGGCGTCTGTACAGCATGCCCAAATAAAAGATACTGTATAATCCTTCAGCCCACGATACTATAAGTTTGACATAGTGCGTAAGTTTACCGTCGTCGTGAGTGTCGGTTAGGGTCAGTAGGCGTCGTGAGGGTCGGTCAGGGTTAGGGTTAGTGTCGTCATTAGAAAAACTGGTACCGTCCGGCGTCTGTACAGCATGCCCAAATAAAAGATACTTTATAATCCTTCAGCCCACACGACATAGTGTGTAAGTTTACCGCCGTCGTGAGTGTCGGTTAGGGTCAGTAGGCGCCGTCAGGGTCAGGGTTAGGGTTAGTGTCGTCATTAGAAAAAACTGGTACCGTCCGGCGTCTGTACAGCATGACCAAATAAAAGATACTGTATAATCCTTCAGCCCACGATACTATAAGTTTGCCCGCAGCGTTTACTTTTGGCGTCCCCAGTTTACTTTATTTAGGCATATGAATCGCAGGCATGATACTGGATGAATTTACCTTGCAGGGATGTATTAACAAATTTTAAGGCAAGCATTGCTATTGGTCAATGCATGTCACATGATTTTGCGCACGTGAAAGGAGCCAACCGATAAACTCTCCCGAAGAATGCGGTGGAAGATTGTTCACCATGTTTTCTAATGACGACGACCCTCACGACGCCTATCCTGACGCTAACCGACCCTCACGTAGCCTAACCTGCCAAGCGACCATCTAGATGTCCGCCATTTCAAAGTTCCAAGGAAAGACTAGTTCACGTGACAGGCTTTAGCCAATAATGCAACGGGCGTGATTGTAGTACTGGGGTTCCGCTAACGCCCGAGGCGTGAACGGATCCACTACGTTACTATTAATGAAGTTATTGCATTGTGATTGCAAGCAGTCTTTAATTAAGAATTCGGTTAACTCTTTTCAGCAGAAGTTGAGTAACCCATGCCTGGCTGCGTCCCAGTGTATCTGATGCAAAACATGAGATTTTGTACACTTCATTTTCATTGTCACCTTAGTACACTTTGTGTCATCTGTAGAAATGGTTAATGTTCTTTAGGCACATTTCGAAGACAATCAGTTCGAGAGAAATCGTAAGGACGGATGGAGAAAGCTACGACCCGATGCTGTGCCAACGCTCTTCTCACACAGTGTACCGGTGCGTGTCAGAAAACCACCATTGAAACGCAGCCTGGATGAAAGCCCGACGAAGACTGCTGCAGATAAGCGATTGCGTATCGAACACAGCTACAGCAGCAAATCTTTGCCGGAATTCTCCACCAATACTGCCATGGCTGAAGCACAACTTTACGATGGTAATTTTGTATTGTATTTGTATTGTGTTTGCAAATTTATAAAGCAACTAACTATTCAGACACCAAGAACTGCAGACGCAAGATACTGGGCCAAAGACATTTGAATCTGGAGGGACAAGAAGATCATAATAATGAGCATCAAATGGTAATGAACACAATAGTGTTAAAATATTGTGCTGTTCCAGCTGCATTTATAGATGAATTTGAATATTATTATAGATTACTGTTTTAGACTATTATACAGGACTGTAGAAATTAAGTTCTGTCTCTTTTGCCATGTGGTCCACTCCTGGAGAGTCCATACTAAGGTATCCTGCCTTTTGGGTCCTGGTCATTTGTCTCTCAAGTCTTTCTCATTCATTGGCCATTGAATACCCATGACCAAGCTGGGATATGCAATGTTCATTCCTTGCATTCATTGTATGAACCTTGCTGTCTGCAAGGTTCCTTCACTCAGTTCGATTTGTAGGCACTTACTAGACAATATTTTGGTCGTTTCAGCTTCTAACAACAACGACACAGTTTTCACACGTGAGGACCTGACTGCATCTGAAAGTTTATCGAACAGCACTGCACATGCTACATCGCACTCGGTAACTTGTTCAACGTCGTCGGCAGCTGACGCCACAGCTAATTGTGCAAGTTGTCGCACTTTAAATGATCGCATCAACAAACTGCAGAAACAGTTGGCAACGAAGACTCGTCTCTTTGCTGCTCTACGTGATAGACACAAAGCGACATTGCGAAAAGTAAGGAAAATGTCGAGAGAGAAATTTACTTTTGGTTTTGCTGTTAAGAAATTTCTGAACATCGATCAGCTGAAGTTGATGTGCAGAGGTAGCCAAAGGGGTTCTAAATGGAGTTCGCCGACGGTAAGAAATGCACTGCAACTGCATTTTGCATGTGGTCCCACAGGTTACCGTGTACTTTTGTCTCAGAAGTATCCGTTGCCATCACTGCGCACTTTGCGTCGCAGTATTCAATTTGTTAAATTTGAGACTGGAATTCTAACAGAAGTTTTCCAATTCCTTGCCATTAAAGTTCATGATATGAGTGTTCATGAACGCGAATGTTGCTTAACATTGGATGAGATGTCGATAGCAGCAGGTGTTGAATTTGATACCCGGAGTGGCCATTTCATTGGTGATGTAACATTGCCGGATCACACCGGTGTTGCTACACACAGTTTGGTTTTTATGCTTGGTGGAATTACTACGCGCTGGAAGCAAACTGTTGCCTATTATTACACTGCAAATTCGACGGATGGCAGTGTCTTTGCTCCGATTTTGCTTAGCATCATTAAACGGTGTTACGAAATTGGTTTGCGTGTTGCCGCCGTTACCTGTGATATGGGCAGTGCTAACCGAGCAATGTGGAAGAAGCTTGGCATAGTGTGTGGAAAACAGGCTGCAACCATTAACTCTTTTTCTCATCCATGCATTCCAGAGTACAAGATTTTTATTCTAGCTGATGTGCCGCATGTCATAAAGAATGTTAGGAATCACCTGGTAAATGGTCAAAATATTGTGTTGCCTATGCATTTGGTACAGAAATTTAATTTACCATGTGATACAGTTTGTATTGCGCCTCTAAGGAAACTTGTTGAGTACCAAAACGAGAAAGCCTTAAAACCTGCACCAAATCTTACTGCCAAACATATCGATCCTTCGCACTTCGATAAAATGAAAGTGTCACAGGCCATGAATATTTTCAGTCACTCGGTTTCAGCTGCACTTAGGCTTATGGTAGAAACAAACAACTGGGATCGTAACATATTGACTACATGCTGGTTTCTTGAAATGATGAATAAATGGTTTGATTTGATGTCGTCGCGTCATCCCATCATGGCAATTAGCAAATTTGACATGAATAAATATGCTTCTGCTATAGCGTTCCTGTATTCGGTTGTTGATGTATTTGAAAGCATAGCTATCGCCAAGCCGGGCACCACAGCTTCTTGGAAGCCAGTTCAGAGTGGTGTTATACTGTCTACGCTTTCTGTTTTGCAGTTGCAGGACAGGTTGCTAAATACTGAGAATTGTAAGTTTCTTTTGACTGCACGACTGACTCAGGACTGTCTAGAAAACTTGTTTTCGTGTGTTCGCAGCAAAAATGCAGTTCCCACAGCACTTGAGTTCAAGAACAGCTTGAGATTGCTAACGGTATCCCAGTACCTCAAGGGTGCTGACACAGGAAGCTATGATTTAGCTGATGGTAGTCTTGCAGCCGATTTCCTCACAGTGCAATTGAAATGCAAAATTGACGACCCTGTTTCTGATGCTGTCTTTTCTGCATGCAAGCCAATGTTGGATTATGGTAACATATGTGCTGTGGCACTTGACTCCACAGAGTTGTGTTGCTTGTATTACTTGGCTGGTTACATTCTCTCTCGTGTTGAAAAGAACGATGTGACATGTCCGTCATGTATTGCCTCTGTTAAAGCTCAAGATTATATTCAGGAATTAGGAACAGAGGTTACACGTCTGCTTACACTGAAAGAATATAGGTCGGGTTGTCTAACACCATGCAATGAGACCGCCTTCAGTATATTCCTATCCGCAGAAATTGCTTTTCGACAGCTTGAGGAATCCTTTTTGTCCGCCTCAAATGATCTACGCGAACAGCTTCTGCTAGAAATCATGTCCCGAAATGCAGATGTCAATTTACCTGAATGTCATGAAATCAAGCGTAAGCTCGTCCGCCGGTTTACTGGGGCCAGGCTACATTTCTTTGCAGCGAAGCAAAGATCTCTGAGAAAAGAGCTAGTTGCAAAGAAATCGTGTCACGAGATGTCCAGTAAGAGCATGCAGATGCGCAAAAGTGTTAGCAAAATCAAGTAGTACCCTACGTTATTCTATTACTGATGTTATTGAATGCATTCAATGTCCAAGTGCCTGTAGTCCATGACATTGCATATTAGTCTTCTGTGCCATATGTAATTTGTTGCCTGTTGCTTCTATTTCATTTTGCTACTACGTCAGTTACAAGTTAAATGTTGAAGAACTGTACAGGCATCATAGATGCATTAATTTGTTATTTGAAGGATATATGCTTGTACACATAGTGCCACTTGGTGTTCAATTTACTATATTACTGTGCGTTATTCCGATTGTAATAATATTGCTTTGCATAGTCTGTTGGTATGGTATGACATTTTCTTACAATAGATTGGATTAACTTGAGAAATGTTTCATAAATTAGCCTTGAAAATGTTTCATAAATTAGCCTTGTATATTGAACAGAGTCGCCTTAGAAGCTTAGGAAAAGGATATATATTGGATTGCTGTTTGCAATGTAACATTTGTCTCTTGTTTTTAAAAAAGGGGATCGTAACATTTCTACTTTCTAAGAATTTTGCTGGTAATTGCAAGTCGCTGTCACAAATGATAGTTTAATTTCATAACTTGTAATTGATATAGAATTGTTTGGACATTGTTTCACTGTATTTGCATTGTCTGGAATTTAATAATAACTTCATTTAAGAATGTCTCGAGAATCTCTTCACACAGAAGTAGGCCAAAATAAAAGTTAACTAAGGTCTTGTACCCCAGATGTCCTCTCTTCTTCTGCCTTAGATTTGTTGCTTGAACGTTTGAACAGAAAGTTTGAAGATGTGATAGAATGACAGATGCAAATTGAAAGAAGATGGACAGACATGGTTGAAGGAGAAAATAATTTGGGCCAAAGACTGACAGACATAGTCAAAATAATTTGGAAAGAAGATTATATATTGGAATGAATGAGTTACCGAGGGATCAGAACAGTCTTTTACATAGAATTGAACCCGAGACCATAGGCCCACGCAGAAGTAATAGACTGTTAGGTCAACAATTAGATTACCGCTTTCCTGGTAGGCCTACACTTAGAAGTGAAACAGGTGCTAGCGGAGGTATGCAGAGCAATTTTAAGGTCGTCGTAGGTCTCACGCATTCGTAGGCCCCAACTGCCAAATCTGCATTAGAGCTAAACACATTCACATTATAAGTAAAAGTAAGTAAGTATGTTCTTTATTAAACGCTCAGAGCTTTACCTACAAAGTCAGAAATAATTTAGGTATAAAGAAAACGATAATTAGAAGAAAAATTAAGTCAACTAAAAAGCAGATAACTAACTGTACAACATCCTAGCCAAGAAACCGTGCCTGGTAAGAGAATCAAATCTAGGGAGAACACGGTTATGTGAGCGTGGGCGCAGGTCATGACCAGTACAATTGAGGGGAGTGGGGAGATGGTCGTGGAGGGTGCGGCTAGTATTTGTTAAGATATTTCTAAAGACGTCTATGTCAGCTTTTTGACAAAGCTCCTCAAAGGTGGGCAAAGATTTGGGTAGGAAACCAAGGCGTACCAACTTGCGGGCCAACGCGCTCAAAGACTCAAATTCCTGCTTACTGTCGAAGCCCAACTATACTTGGGAACAGTAGGCCTATAGCATGCGGTTGATAGTGGTAGCCCGACCACATCATGAAGCCTGACCCCCGAAAGCCCATGTGAGATCAAAATACGATGGGCATGGAGAGATTGCGTGGCCCGAATGCAAAGTCTTTGAACATACGGGGGAAAACCGAACTTGTCGGTAATCTCAACGCCCATGCAGTATATTCAATTGTCGACGTATCAATCACATCGCAAAGAACCGCAAAGTTAAACCAATGCAGCACAGCTTAAACTATCTAAGTACAAATTTTAAGGCTTCGATGTGTATTTCCCTTTTTATATCTCTTACGTCAATAAAATTAGTGCTTGCGACTTTGTCAACACATTGCGGACGCATCAGCTGATCGCCGCCGCCCGGACACATAATGGCGCCCACCAACCACGTGACTTGACAGGCCAATCAACATCTGGGACAGCCTTTGTCCCAACTCTTTCATATATACGGCTCTGCCTACGTTGACCCAAGAAGCTGCTGGTTATAGAAATCCTCGGCCGTTAGTCGAGCTCGTTGTCTGTGACAGTTTGACAGATAGGCCCTATAATTGTGTCCTGTTATCTTTGTCATTTGATTTGGCCTGTCTTCTAGCTTCAGCTAAAATCTGTAGCCGCCTATCTGCTTGAAAACGTCGGAAAAATATCGAACACATGCATGTAGCCTAATGTAATGTAATAAGACATTTATAAAGCGCCACTAAGAGTTTCCCAGAAGTGCTTAACACGTGGCCATCAAACAGCTGAAGAGTGCGTCTTTAATAGTCTAGAGAAAACCATAATAGTTAGGCAATGTAGTTTGTAGCAGTCATATAGCATTAGCGGCAGTCATAGCTAGCTTCCAAACCAGCTACAGCGATCTTGAATTGGCAGAATTGCATCCGATCAGGAACTGGAAGCCAGTGTCGCTCATGTATACTCGGCTATGTGTGAATGTTTCGGCAGGTCAGCCAGAAGCCTGGCTGCTGCATCCTGAACGAGCTGTAGTTCAGGAAGGTCCATGAGGACCCCGGTCGTTATATACATTATAATGGTCGAGACGTGTGAGAACGAAAGAGTGAACTAGCTCAGCGACAGCGTCCGTGTCAATCTGTCTGAGCACCTAGTAACTAATATTCTTCTTTAAAATACTTACTTACTTACTATAGCGTTTTCAACGGATTTCAGGCACGATGCACATGCTTAAAAATCTGAAAAACAAAGCATGATGATGGGTGATGGGTTGTTCGGATGCAGTCATTTTGTTTATGATTTAAATGACTAATTCTGCGACTTTTCTCCATCGGGAGAGACAGATATGGTTGCCGGATATGTATTCGTGAAGTTCGTTTCGATTTCGGACCGGAAGTTGCCATTTTTTTTATTTGCGACTTGTAAATGGCGTTCGCGTTTGAATTTATTTTAAAACGACAGTCAAACATTTTTCTGTGTTGAATCGTTACATTATTCTGCTGACAACTGAAGACAAACGTTAAGGCGACGTCAGCTGTTAACTGCTGATGCATATGCAGTCGATGGAGTCGATGTCTGGGAGCCCTCCCTCATCTGTACGTATGTCACAGTAGCCTGACTACATCGATCGAATCGCTCTGCTCAGGCGTCTGCAAAACTCCCGCTTTAGAACATACATACAAAACTTTTTTATGTGAGAAACTACCTCATGCAGGTTTCTTGAACAAGCATCACGTGGTCACTTCGATTTAAGTTCTGTGCATGACAGTGATTTCAAGACCAAGCACATTGTTTACAAAATGTGACCATGCGTAAAATTATGTTACTGAACGCTTTAGTCTGTTGGTGCTGCATGTGTACTGATGAACTATGACTGTTTTACAATAAATAGGGTTGCCTGCTTGCTAACAAGATCTTGCAAAACCAATGCATATATTTGCCTTAATTGCATGACTTGTATAAAGTGAAGCAGCATACACAATTCTTTGGGAATAAGCGTTATGATATGCCCATTTTTTCATCATTTACAATTATTAATTAATGTTAAATTATTACCTGTTTATCTAAGGTGTCCCTGTGTTGCATGTTGCAGAATGTGGCTGCCTCCATTGACAAACCAATTGAGGTGTCTATGACCGACTGGATGAAGTTCCTGCAGGCGATTCATGTTCCCCGATCAAACATGAACAACCTTATAATGAACTATCTTGTGTCTGGTGAGCTAACAAATGCATAATAGATCATTGAGTGATATTTCTACAGTCATGAATAGAAAAAACTGAAAAGTGTGGGAATGGTGTATTTTGGCTGTAGCTCAAACACAACAGACGTTAAACTACAACTGAACTGAACTACATTTTCTGATGAATTACATAGTCTACAATGAATTAACAGTTTCATACAATACCAAATCTGCAACTTTGCCCAGTGGCATGTGTTGTATTTAAAGATTTATAAAGCGCCTCTCACAGTGCACTCCAATCAGAGGCGCTCCCAGTGTGAAAGTCCTCGAGAATAAAGACAAGTTTTGAGGTAACGAAAAGATGTAGGAGGACCACCACATAGTATGGTGGTGCGAACAAAGGGGGGAAGTTGATTCCATAGCGAAGGGCCAATGCAGGCAAAGGCATGTACCAATGGGGGTTTGGAGAACAATCTCCCATGGTTGCCTGAAGTGGCAAGGTTAACGTATATCAATGTACATTTCTGAGTGACTTAGACCGAGTAGCTTATAAGTCGGCCAGAGTTGGGCGTTTATTCTCCCATTCCAGGTAGTTGGGAATTAGATGCCACTGACTGTGCCTTAAAACAAATAAGGTATATCCAAGAATGAACTGTTACATGAGCAACATTTTAAATGATGTTGCAGAGGGTTTCAAGGAGGCGGCTGAGAAATTTCGCTCTGAGTCGGGGATCCAGCCAACGTTGGAACTCGACTCACTTAACGATAGAATCAAAATTCGAAACGCCATCCAGGATGGAAAAATACCAGAAGCGATCGATCTTATCAACAACCTTCATCCCGAACTACTCGACAATAACAAGCTTCTATATTTTCATCTCCTGGTAAGAAAAGCAGTGCATTAGAGATAATAACTTTAATGGTTTACTTAAGTCAAAAGATTTCTCAGCGCTGTTTGGTATTGACAATCTTTATTGAGATATGGTGTATCCAAGTATGAACTGTTGCATACAGCAAAATCAGTGACTATTTGGCAAATTCACCTATATAATTAGTAAAAGTTTTTCAGACAGTATGTCTTGGAGCTTTGTAGCCACACTGAGATTTGCATAAATCTTGGACTACTTTTAACAACCTTTAAGGTCTAGTGTTTAACCAGACAGTACTGAAATCGTTGATCCTTGGCAGGCTGTCTAATGCATTCTAATGTCTTCTTTAAATCATCATTTCAGCATTGCAGATTAAATTTTGGGGAGGTCCAACAGGTTTTAAAGTTCGTATATGTATTAGTATGTTCAATATGATGCATCCCTTGAAGTTCGTGTAAAACCCAGCGACTTATTGTCCAGAAAATACAGTAAATTAATCAAGGGCACATGATGTTTTCTTTAGCAACAACAGACGATCGAGCTGATACGCGACTCCAAGGTGGTAGATGCTCTAGAGTTTGCACAGAACAATTTGGCAGACAAGGGCGAGGAAAATAGTGACTTGCTTCCGGAAATAGAGTGTACGTTAGCTCTCTTGGCCTTCAATGATCCAGAAAATTCACCGTATGGCGACCTTTTACATACATCGCAGAGACAAAAGGTACGGCTATTATGCTTCATTGTTCAGAGTTGTAACATGCCCGAGAAGTTGTAAAAAACAATTTACAGTTGGTGAATGGCTTTAGCTTTTCTGTGGAAACTCGATTAGGCACGTGATAATTGAATTCTTGAATGCTGCCCATGTACAGTGAAACGCCATTATAAATGTTACTCTTTGAGTGGTGCTATATAAATTTTCAATTACAAATTAGTCAACAGCATGGAGAAGGGAACAATTTGACAAATGTGGGAAACAGCATCACTGGTTCAATTCATATAGAGCAAAAGTAATTTTTAACTAATAATGATGTTCGAGATTTGCAGACTATTCATTCGTGCAAAGGTAGGCTAATGCATGTATGTTACTGTTATACCGAGCTGGTAGACTCGCCCGCACACACGTAGCGTGCAGTTCCAACAGCGTTCGTCCCATTGGCTGCTCGTTAAAGGGGATTCACGGTAGCAGGAATGAAACTTGCATGATTTAAAAATAGCAACAGCATCACAGTGCATCTATGGAAGAAGAAGTTGAAGAGCAGTCCTTATGCTAGCCCTGAGGCAGCCATGGTATCAAGTTTTAAAGTATCGATCACTGATCACTGCAAAGGGAAATTGGTATGCAAGCTAAATAACCAGATTGAGTCCAGATGAAAACGAAAAGGTAAATTCGAGAAGACACCAAAGCTGCGTACAGAGCGAATCCGTCGTAGAAGACACTAGCTTTAGTTAACCCTTTAACGACGAGCTGGTACTAAAATGTATGGGAAACCATAAGCAGCTTGTCGTTAAAGGGTTAAAGTAGTATGGGTTCATACACCGATGAGCCGCTTAAAACTTTTCCTATGTTGATCATTTGTTGTTGCTTTGCCGTTGTCCTAGGTTGCCAGCGAAGTGAACGCCGCCATCTTGTTCATGGAGAACCAGGAGACAACACCGAAGCTGGCCAGTCTGCTGAAGCTGTTGCTATGGGAACAGCAGGAGCTGGACAAGAAGAAAGTGAAATTTCCGCACATGACTGACATCGGGAAGGGCCAGATAGAGCCAATGATATGACAGAAGTGCTGACCGCCTGGACACTAACACTGTACAGCTGAAAAACAACTGCCCTGTATCATATAAAATTCTGGTGATCTTTGGTGATATGTTTGGCAGATGGACACTGTAAATTCACTCCAGTAATCTGCCTGTCTGCCTCTGCCTACTTCTGGTGTACAGATATATTCAACGAGAGATAGTGAGAGAGAGGAGAGAGTCAGAGTGTTGTACATTGTACAGTTTTATAGGGTTGAACAGAGGTTAATGGCATTACCGAACACTGTATTTAACTCTTATTGTTATAAAGGGGTTTTGTTCACATTTTTCTTCAGAAGGCTGTCTGAAACACTTTGGTTTTTCAGCTGCAGTGTGTCGGAACTTGGAACTTATCAGTACTAAGGCTTGCGTATCACGGCATGTGAATAGTCCTAAGACTCGAGCATCAACATTCATTAATTGTTGACAAAGACACTCTCCTGGCATGCATGAATAACTAACTGGTCAGGTTGATTACATTTGCTATATGCTTTGCGTAGTCTTTTCGATCAGAACGCTTGTCATGGTTTAGCATAATATGGTTGAAATTGAGCTGGCATGTTGCACCCATATCAGTAGAAGTCCAAATCAGCGTTTAACACATGGCAGACTTTCCTTAATCAGAATCGTATAAAAAGTGGGCGAAAAGTCTTCACAAGAGAATGTAGATTTAGTAAGAAGGGTCTACTGCTTGATTTTGTATTAAGCACAAACTGCCTTGATTTGACAGGGAGTGAAAAATTTTATGTTTGAATGTTTAAATCTAAATGTGGAATCCATAATTGAATTGACACAAAAGTAAAACTCTAGCGGAGCAATTACCTGAGTGCTGTGTGGTTATTTGCTTGCATCTGTTTAGGCCAGTATGTAACAACCTTTTCAAGGGAGCCGAACCCCAAGAGAAATCCATGACCACTCACCGAACCCCTCAAGTTTGAACAATAATTTTTTAACTAATGCGAGCTAAAGGAAATAAAAAATTGTACCAAAATGTGATACAATATTCATACATTCAAATTCAATGGTAGGCAATCTATTTCAAACAAAATTTATTGAATAAAAGTCGAAAAATAAAATAAAATAGCAAATGATTTTTCACTCACACTCACTGACCCTGATTATGTATATATTTCAGAGGACCTCTGCCGAACCCCTGGCATTGGCTCACCGAACCCCAGGGGTTCGGTCGAACACTGGTTAAGAAACACTGGTTTAGGCCATTATGTAACAACCTTGAAAAACTGACAAAACATAGCCATCCGATAGATAGCCAGGGACACGGTAACAGATTGGTTAGAGCGCTCACCTTGTAATGTGGATAAGACGGGTTTGAGCCTCCCCTAAGATGGTTACTGTTTAGTAACCTGAGCAAGTTCATGGCTCACAGCTGCTCACTCGGCGCCTTTGATTGATGCCTAATCATTAGATAGTGGGACTTAACAGATGCATTTTCGTAATAACCTAAATGGGTGCAACTTAACATTAACCAAAAATTCTTCTTGAGCCATTTCCAAAAACAGTGTACGGTTGTTTTGTGTGCTTGAAGTTATGCTATTCTGGCATTTGCAAGTTTTAGACCAACAGTTCCTACATAAGATGCTTAATTATAATACAGAATCTGATACAAACCGGGGCAGGTATGGATCCCAAGTTTAATTCATCGTTATAACTTGATTGCATTACATGTACTACTAAACCCACCATGGGTTAACAGTTCTTAACTTGGCTTTCAAAGATAGCATTAACACAAGCTTCCAGTGTCTCCTGCTACCTATATTTGACACTTTGTCCGAGTTTACTGTGCACTATAATCTGCCTGGGCGCTGTAGAAATCTTCAGTTTGCGATTACTGGAAGCAGGTACTCTCTTCAACCAATGCAGGGAAGGGCGTATCCAAACTCATCCTTCCTAGTAACAATATAACATTATAGAGCATTTATAGCGTCTTTTCTTAAGCTCTCACAGGAAAGACTTCTATTAATTCATTTCCGGGCACTTAACGTGGAAGAAATACTTTGAAAATGGTTGGAGTCTTGCAATAGCCTTAAATTCTCTATGGGACTTCATCAAAAAACCTAACTTGCCTTAACCGGATTCAAACAACCTATAGCACGGGTCGTCTGCAAGTGCAACTCATCATATCGTACCAGCAGTAAACCACTCCTCAAATCCCTCCACTGGGCTATCTGTTCAAGAAAGGATTATGTAAAAAAAATCGCCATCTTCACCTACAACTGTGTAACAACGAAAACTCCCTTGTACGGTCATACCTCTACGACTTTCAATATCACATGCTGTCAAGGAACATACCATCTTCTGGAAACTGAACCCTAATCTTGCACTTCTGCTGCACTACGACTGCATCAAGATCCTTCACCTCTGCAGCCCCTCGAATATGGAACAATCTTCCTAACGACATTAGAAATTCTACTTCCCTCGCTGTCTTCAAGAAACATCTAAAAACTGAACTTCTCACACAGGTCCATCTTGAGTGATCTCTCCTTGCTCCTCAAAGTGCTTCTGAATCGTTGCTTCGAGTCATCGACTGCTTACGAACTACGGCACTCAAATCTCTTATTATTATGTTTAATGAATTACGATAATGCAGGACGCAAAAATAGGCTACTACTCATTAGGCCTATACATTTTCATTACTCTCGAACTGTCATATCACTTGAACTTGAGGACGCTATAAACATTTGCTATAGGCAGTCACTTTATGCTCTCCGTGTTCTTGCTGCCCGCGGGTTCATCGCTCCACGACGTTATCCGTGCGACTACTTTTACAAGGATGTTGTAATCGTAAACTCGATATTTCTACAGCGCCCACAAAAGCGAAGTCACGGGAACCAGCTTATTCACAGGCGCTTAATCAAAACATAATCGATAGGCAGAGGGTCAAAATCCAGAGTCAGGCAGGCAAACGGCTAAGGTGGATATGATGCTTAGAGTTGAAATGGCCTCTCCTTGAAATATGCCTCTCCGGCCTGGTGTGGTGATTGAGAGTCAGGACGGGCGGACACGCCTACAGTCGCTGCTGCGCCGACTGGCCCGGCTGCGATACTTCCCCGAAAACAATCCTAAATTTCGAACAACTATGCTGACACTCGCCTCTTCGATGCTGTTCGTGCAGAACCAGGCCATGTTACGAGCCTACCACTGGTGACTCTTCTAGCGAGCAATGTTAGCCATCTGACAAATATTCTGTACAAACACGACAGCTGTAGCTGTTTCAGACAGTCTGGCGCGCAAAACATTTATTATTAGGATTTAGGATACTTCATAATGTAGTAGATTTCGTTTATTAAGATACAAAGTTGACATACCGCAACTTGTTTACATGTGATAATGAAAAAGTAAGTTAATTAAAAACAATAAGTTTATGCCTATAGTCAGGATTGAGAGTACACCAAAATGCGGTTAGCAATAATTATTGTTTCGATAAATAATATACTTACTTACTTTATGTGACTGCGCTATAAAATTTGTCACGTGACGAAAATCACCGAAGGCTCCTGATTGGCTACCTGGCTGGCGGAAGTAAAGAGTGGAAAACAAGGAGGGATTTAAATTTGAGATCAGTTGATCGAAAACTGTTACTCTGTAAAGGTCAGTTGGAATAAGTTGTTGCTTTCTTAATAAAACGAAAGTTAAGTTAAAAGGAAATAACTTTGTGATGATTCTTTATTTGAGTGGAGAAAGGAGTAATAATAATAATAATGATTATAATAATAATAATCACGGGGGGGCCCGTGGCGCTTTGGATAACAACTGGCACAGAGACCGAGAGGTACCGAGTTCGAGCCCCCGTTGGGCGGATTTGCTTTGTAGGCTGCTATTAGCGCCGTTGTATTACATGGCTGTCTGTTCTGTTAGTAGTTAAGATTTCAATTGCATAACATGTAAATGTACAGCGCAGTGCGTTTGTCAGGCGCTTAATAAAGAAAAGATTATTATTATTATTATTTAATAACGACAATTTTTATGGCGCCATAACACAACCATGCCGTTAGAACCGTTACACGGGCGGTAGAGGTCCGGATTTACTAAGTTGCTGCGAATGTCACCAAATTTTACCCGATGTTAACTCGCACCGAGAATAGTCAGACGCGCCTAGGTAAAACCGTAGTTTACGTTGCCGAATTATTTTTATTATTATAACTTGACAATGGTTTACACCAATGTTCATGATAACTATCACCAATCCAGCTTCCGTTAAAGAAGACCGTTTCGGTAAACTAGCGCTTATGGGGTCCCGAATAATAACACCCATGTTGACGGGGAGTATTTATGACAAGAGATCACACATTTAAGTGAATTTAATTATTTCAATTATTTTCATTATAACTGAATCCAGCTTCTATTTAAGTAAGATTATTTTAATCCATCCCAATTCTATTTAACCTAAAATTACTTTCATAAATACCACTTCTATTTAGCAACAATTCTTTTTGTCAATTGTATTGCAATGGCGAGTCATTTACGACGCTAAACTACACACTTTCTTTGTCAATCCAGCTTCTATTTGAGCAAATAACTAGTGTCATCAATCCAACTTCAATTGCGGCAGACAATTATTTTATCAGTCCAGCTTTTACTGTTTCATTGTACAGTAATCTTGTCGATTTCTTTTCGCTAACTTCGGTCATTGGTGCGGTGATACCTCTTGGCATACATAGTCACTTTGAATATAGCCATGTGCCAGAAAATCTCGACCCCTAAAGCGCAAGTTTACCAAAATTTCTTTTATCAATCCAACTTTAATTTCTTATAAAATTACTTCTCATCAATCCATATTATTATTACTATTATTACATGATCGAACTTTCACCTTTTTCAGATAGTCTCACCGCCGGATTAAGTACCGACTGCAGTCTGTCCAGAAGTAGCTTTGGCCTCCCGCAAGCGGACTGTTGACCTGCGAGGTGACGAAGCAAACGACAGCCGTTCTTGGAGGGACTTGACGCAGCTCCTGATGAGACGGAAGTAACGGATGGCCATCAGACGGTTCATACCCACATACTTCGCTTCATAGACATGTGAGATTGCTCTTTGATTCAAGATATCGTTTTAGAGTCCTCAGTTATTCCACTATTATCCCATCCCCAGTGATGGGCAAAAATTAACTAAAAAGTTGGAAACTTTTACTTTAACTAAAGTTTTTAGTTAAGGCAGAAGTTTAACTAAATAAAAATAGTTTAGTTAAAACCAAAGTTTGAACTAATATTTTTTAGTTATTAACTTAAAAGTTTAACTAATATTTTTTAGTTATTAGCTAGAAAGTTTAAGTAACAAAATCAGCAATGATTGTTATGAGTAACTGGTTTTATTAGTCAAGTCAAGTGAACTGCATTGCACGATTCATCATCGTTTGCATTATTAATAGCAACTTTCTTAATGATTTTCTTGCAGAACTGTAGGCCTACTAAGACTATACATGTAGTCTAGTACACATTACATAGTTTTAGGGCTGGGCATTTAACACGTTATTAACGCGATTAATGCGTTAATTAATTAACGCGATTAAATTTTTTAACGCAGTTAACGCGATTGTCACTGTGCCCAATTATTTCTAAAAATGCGCTAAAGCATTTCTCGATAAAACCGCTCAGTTTAAAACTTAAACCTTAAAGTAAAAACTAAAAAGTAAAAACAAGTGGTAAAAGCATGTCTGCTTTTTGTTTATTGACTGCAATCATTTATATAGCGCATATTTAACGTAACTACTCAGAGTCAGTAGAGTAGTTGTACTTGTTATCTATTGTAACATGCATTAAAAATTAATCGCATTATTAAAAATTTTAATCGTGCGATTAATTTCAATTAAAATTTTTAATCGTTGTCCACCCCTACATAGTTTGAAAGTGAAATTGAAATTGTTATTGACACTGTGATTTATTACAGTTCACTTAGCCTCTGTCATTGTGAAAATGTTTGTGAAAAAAGTTTTTTAAAAGTTGGACAAAGTTTAGCCAAATATTTTTAGTTTAGTTAACTTATTTGCAAAATCAGTTGCCAACTTTTAGTTAAACTTTTTTATTTTAGCTCCTGTTCTTCTCACCATCTGCCCCTTCATCTCTCCCTGTCCTCTAATCCACTCCCTTACTTCCTCTCTCCTGCTGCCTCTCTCGGTGCAAATTACTTCATCCTTATACATTAGCGAGATGGCTCAGGCTTTATTCTCATGTGTGGAATTGTTTTGTATAGGATGGGTCAAGTCCTCTGTCGAAGGCGACACAGAAAGGTCATGAAGAGGTCATTCGACGTCTCCTCGGTCACTCGCCGGAACTCGGAATCTTAACAAGTTAGTAAATCCTCTTTACAAGCAACAACTTCTCTGAGCACTGTAATCTGTATTACGTTCACTTCCTAGGTGGAAAGTTTAAAGCCGTGTTTCTTAGAAGTACTTAAAGGCAGTGCCGTCTTAAGGCTTGGGCATGCTGGGCAGTCGCCAGGGGCTCCAAATAAAAAGAACAGAAAAATTACTGGGTGCGTGGCCTACACAGAGGGGCAGCAGCGTTTGAACTGGCTTTCACCCACATGCATTGATAAATGACATCCTAAGGACCATTGGCTTTAAGTCAATTTTAAGTCCATTCTCTGCAAAGAAATTTTGCAAACGTTTGTGTTGATTAAGTATAAGTAACTCATACTTTACCAGATCTCTATGAGACTCACTGTGGTTATCATTTTTTTATGTTGAAATATTTTTGTTTCTCAAGGCTTACGTTACATTGTTCATTAGTTTGTGTTGATTAATCTGTGCTGTACAATATGTTTCTTTATGTTTGAACATTCATTTCATTACAAAGTGAATGTTGAAAGTACCAATGCATCTATGGACTTGATTTCATGGACCATTTAAACTTGTATGCCCGTGGGTGGACAGAGGCCCCAAGTGCATTGCTTTGCCCAGGGCCTACAATGGTGTTAAGACGGCACTGCTTAGAAGTACATAAAAAAGTACTTTATATTTTCTTTAAAATGTGCATAAATATTGGACCAAACGTTCTGAAAATTTTGGCCTGATTTTCTGGTGGTATAAGCTTAGGGGTCATTGCATAATTATGCAACGCCAAAAATGACCGTTTTTGACTCACCCGCACACCCTATAACGCTTCATAACGTTTTTTTAGACCCACCAACCTAGTGTTACGTATTTATTGTTACAAAAAGTCATTTTAGATTTACTATGCGAATGGGCAAATAATTCATATTTTATTGCAAATTTAATATAGTATGTGAATTAGAATTTGACAGTAGGCCTAAAATATACAGAACGTTTTATTTATGTAAATGATAGTCATGTTTGAAGCACAATTTTGTTTTTTAAAGTTTTACGTTAAGAGTAGCCTGTTTTACATGCTGCTGAAAAGTGTCATGGACTAAATTGCTTAATAAAAAGTAATCAAAATGAAGATGAACTAATTGTTTGCTTAGTCTTAGCACTTCGATAATTATTAATACAAATATCGCTCAGTTTTTGTTGGGCATCAATTTAAATGTTTGAAATTCGTGACCACGAAGTAAAATATGCTTTAAAGTGGGTTCTTCGAGGTCATGAATCCAAGGACAATTACCACGTTATTCCGCCAGTAAAATTATGAAAGATCCAAACAATTAGTCAAATTATGAAAGATCCAAACAATTAGAACAGCGCTTTCCAGTTTATGCAAACGGGAGCACAGATATGTTGATCTGAACTTTTGCTGGTGTCTGCTTAGTGTTGATTTATACTATTGCGTATTTTTAGTTAACTTTTAAATCAATGGCACGAAGTTTGAACTTCGATCACATCATGTCTGAGGTGTCATTCGATGTTAATTTAAAATTAATCTATAACTTAACTGTTGGTAAAAGTGTTACGCAACGTTCGGCTCCACACACTCACCCACCTATTAAACGTCTCGTAATGTTTTCAAACCCGTTTTGTAATTATGCAATGACCCCTTATGGAAACTGTTAATAAGCCCATATCCGACAAGTAGTCCCTTTCTTGACCAAGGTCACACACACACATACATACATACATACATATTATATATAATATATATATATTATAAAAGACAAACTGACAAAGACAAACACACATATATATATATATATTAGGGCTGGGCATTTAACGTGATTAATGCGTTAATTAACGAGATTAATTTTTTAATGCAGTTAATGCGATTGTCACTGCGCCCAATTATTTCTAGAAATGCGCTAAAACAATTCTTGATAAAACCGCTCAGTTTAAACTTTAAAGTAAGAACTAAAAAGTAAAAAGGAGTAGTAAAAGCATGTTTACTTTTGTTTATTGACTGCCAGCATTTATTTAGCGCTTATTCTACGTAACTACTCAGAGTCGGTAGAGTAGTTGTACTTGTTATCTATTGTGACATGCGTTAAAAATTAATCGCGTTATTAAAAATTTTAATCATGCGATTAATTTCGATTAAAATTTTTAATCGTTGCCCACCCCTTATATATAAATCTAAATAAAGACAAACTGACATTATAAACAGAAAGATATGGATAGAAAGATAGAGACATACAGATAGTGTTGTTTTAGTTTTGCCTTGAGTTTTAGTTTTAGTTATTATTAGTTTGACATGCTAGGTGTTTTAGTTATTATTAGTTTTAGTTATTTCGCTTAGTTTTAGTTATAGTTTTAGTTAATAGAAACTGACACGTCCTCGTTTTAGTTTCTTCAGTTTTAGTTTCAGTTATTTGCTCACTGATAGTTAGCCGAAAACAATGTATATCAAATTACTGCCAATAGGCAATAGCAACCATTATTCTTACAGTATGACAACATGCCATGTATCATACATGATATAATGTCCCTTTAATGATTAGTGTGGTAAAAATTTCTTGTTGAGCTTTATGTGATTCCCCGATTTTCGCCCGTATGTACAAAAACATTGAATATTCAAGGACGCTATAGGTCCGTTATCGGTGTGTGTTTTCATTGGGTTTTCGTCAGATGTTTTAGTTATTGTTAGTTTTGACTGTTTTAGTTTCAGTTATCGTTTTTACCCGGCTCCGCGAGTTTTAGTTATTATTAGTTTTAGTTATTTCACCAAGTTTTAGTTAACTATAAGATACCACTGCATTCTGGTAAACATTGGAAGGCAAGTTTAAAAGTAAACGCAAACTTTCTGTTGCAGTGGACGACTTTACTGAACCCAGTAAAATTGCCATCAATTTTAAAAATGCATGCTTCTCCAATAATTAATTAAAAACACAACCAAGAACTGGGAAATAAACTTCTTGCTAGGTTCAGCATGTGAATACAGCACGGTATCTGTAGAGGTGGCTGACTAGTGCAGCTGTAAAATGAAATGTGTTAAAGCCCCAGGCTTAGATCAGATAGAGGCAGAGCATGCTCATCCTATAGACTGTGTGCTTTCTATCCCTTAGAACTATTGTTCAACCAGATAAGATGCAACTATGCATGGCAATGTATCTACTGTAATGCCCATCTTTCGATAGTTATTTTGCCTCGTCGTATGTGTCTGAAGAAAGTAACCTCATTACACAAAGTAGAGTCATGTTCACATAGACACCAGACATTTTGTAGTTTTGTTAATTATATTAAAGTGAAATCCAGTAGTTCAAGCAACAAAGACAATCAATTCCTCGCTGCATATGAGCAGTTTTTTTTATCTAAGATGTATATTATTTGAATCAACTTATCTGATGCCTTGTTACAGATGATCCGCGATGATAATCTCTTGTCGCTTGCGAAGAAAGAGGAATAAACTGCGTGTTCGCATTCACTCGTCGTCTACCAACAGTCTATTTTGAATCGTCGAGTGGTTCAAAGATTGCTCGTATCGAAGAGAATGTTATCGGCGTCATGGAGAATCGGCAATTGGCGCAAAGAATGAAATAAGTTAAATTCATTATAGTCTTCCTGTAGCTCGTCACGAAACAACATGTACAATCCATCTTGTATTTCAAATGTTCACCATTACAACGTGTCGAAAATAACTGATCACGTGTCTCATCAGTTATTCAGCATCAGACCTGCAGTTTGGTTTCAAACATGGCTCTGGCTGTTCTTATGCGTTGCTTGCTGTCAGATCAGTAGTTGATTACGTTTATTAATATAATCTAATGTAAACCTGTGTGCTTTTGACATGTCCAAAGCTTTTGACATGTAGCTTTTGACATGTCCAAAGTGATAATCAATCACTGCATTATTCAGCAAGTTCATGGATAGATCAATCCTCATGAGTTTTTGTGCAGGCTCGTATGTTGGTATAGTATGTGTGCAGCCTATGTCAGATGGGATAACATGTTGCCTGATATGATCATTCTAGTTTGTGGGGTTAGGATTTTTGATCAAGCACTTTGATCATTATTCTGGGGTGCATTAATATTAGGGATAGACGAAAATCGAATTCATGGAAAGTGTGAATTTTGGTGTTTGCCGTGAATTTTGGCGTTTGCCGTGATTTTCACATATGCTGGACTTTTTGTGTCGAAATTCATAAGTTTTTTCTGTTGAACATGACAAATTTGACCGAAAACGGCCGCCTTGGTCATGAATGGCAAAGAACGTAGGCATATTTATTCAACTGCCAGATGGCGCCAAAAGTAAATTAATCCGTCGTATTCTGACTAATCTAGGAGCCGTGACATTGTTATTTTTACGTACTTAGTCACACAGTGTAATCGTGAAATCAACGTTTTATGAACACAATATGACTTTGAATAATTGGTGCCTTGAATTCGACGTGAATTTGGCAATTTTGTATAAAGTATGCCGTGATTCGTTCACTTTTTGACCGTGATTTTCGTCTATCCCTATGCATTATGTATGCCGACGACCTTTATTTTATTGTCGGCATCACTCTGTGACCCACAAGCCCTATTTGTGTTGAAGAATTAAAGTCCATATTGACATGAAATTAAATGTCGATAAATCTCGGGCAACAGGATTGGCCCTTCTTTTCGTCCTGCATGTAAAATGATTAGTGTAAATAGTGTTCAAATTAACTACTGTATGTAGAAAAACTCGAATATTTATTTGGTCTGTGTTCTTGTTTCTGCCAAATCATTTAAAGTTTGTTTGCATGAAATGAGTGTCTAGTTCTAAAAGTCTTTCAACCTTTTGTATAGCAAATGTTGCAAAGTATTAACTGCTTCTTGTTTTGCACACTGTAAACCATTCTTGCTGTACGGAATGGAGGCTGTGAACCTCCGTAACAGTGAACTGAACAACACCTACACCAATGGCATGCAAAATCTTCAAGGTCAGCCACTGCCGTGTTGAAGATATTCTGCATTGTAGGTCTACATGGGAACCTAACTAACACAAAGGGTTGCTGGCTGTTAAGAAGAACGAGACTCTTTCGAAATTTTTAGGGAACACTGTTGTAAACTTTGTGTGTGATCTCCTTTGCACATTGTATAATTGTATTAAGTAGGCTAAACTTATATTTTTAGGTCTACTGTCCTGAGAATGTTGTATCCCTGTTTTTTTCTTGTTACTGTGCTACCATATTTGGTGAAGGAAAGATTATTATTATTTATATATTTTCTTTACCCGAGGTATCTATAATCCCTCAGGTATTATTATTATTATAAGAGGCAAATATAAACGTCTGGAGACCGTTAATAACGAACTTTTAGCGCCTTCAATTTTCTCGACCTCGGCATACAAAATTTTAGCGCCTTCAATTTTCTCGGCCTCGGCATTCAAAGCGCCTTCAATTTTCTCGGCCTCGGCATTCAAAATTTTAGCGCCTTCAATTTTCTCGACCTCGGCATACAAAGCGCCTTCAGTTTTCTCGGCCTCGGCAATTTTAGCGCCTTCAGTTTTCTCGGCCTCGGCATTCAAAGCGCCTTCAGTTTTTCTCGGCCTCGGCATTCAAAGCGCCTTCAATTTTCTCGGCCTCGGCAATTTTAGCGCCTTCAATTTTCTCGGCCTCGGCAATTTTAGCGCCTTCAATTTTCTCGGCCTCGGCATACAAAGCGCCTTCAATTTTCTCGGCCTCGGCAATTTTAGCGCCTTCAATTTTCTCGACCTCGGCATTCAAAGCGCCTTCAATTTTCTCGGCCTCGGCAATTTTAGCGCCTTCAATTTTCTCGACCTCGGCATTCAAAGCGCCTTCAATTTTCTCGGCCTCGGCATACAAAGCGCCTTCAATTTTCTCGGCCTCGGCAATTTTAGCGCCTTCAGTTTTCTCGGCCTCGGCAATTTTAGCGCCTTCGGTTTTCTCGGCCTCGGCAATTTTAGCGCCTTCAATTTTCTCGACCTCGGCATTCAAAGCGCCTTCAATTTTCTCGACCTCGGCATTCAAAGCGCCTTCAGTTTTCTCGGCCTCGGCAATTTTAGCGCCTTCAGTTTTCTCGGCCTCGGCAATTTTAGCGCCTTCAATTTTCTCGGCCTCGGCAATTTTAGCGCCTTCAGTTTTCTCGGCCTCGGCAATTTTAGCGCCTTCGGTTTTCTCGGCCTCGGCAATTTTAGCGCCTTCAATTTTCTCGACCTCGGCATTCAAAGCGCCTTCAATTTTCTCGACCTCGGCATTCAAAGCGCCTTCAATTTTCTCGACCTCGGCATTCAAAGCGCCTTCAGTTTTCTCGGCCTCGGCAATTTTAGCGCCTTCAGTTTTCTCGGCCTCGGCAATTTTAGCGCCTTCAATTTTCTCGACCTCGGCATTCAAAGCGCCTTCAGTTTTCTCGGCCTCGGCATTCAAAGCGCCTTCAATTTTCTCGACCTCGGCATTCAAAGCGCCTTCAGTTTTCTCGGCCTCGGCAATTTTAGCGCCTTCAATTTTCTCGGCCTCGGCAATTTTAGCGCCTTCAAGTTTTCTCGGCCTCGGCAATTTTAGCGCCTTCAATTTTCTCGACCTCGGCATTCAAAGCGCCTTCAATTTTCTCGGCCTCGGTATACAAAGCGCCTTCAGTTTTCTCGGCCTCGGCAATTTTAGCGCCTTCAATTTTCTCGACCTCGGCATTCAAAGCGCCTTCAATTTTCTCGGCCTCGGCAATCAAAGCGCCTTCAATTTTTTTTCTCGACCTCGGCATTCAAAGCGCCTTCAATTTTCTCGACCTCGGCATTCAAAGCGCCTTCAGTTTTCTCGGCCTCGGCAATTTTAGCGCCTTCAATTTTCTCGACCTCGGCATTCAAAGCGCCTTCAATTTTCTCGACCTCGGCATTCAAAGCGCCTTCAATTTTCTCGGCCTCGGCAATTTTAGCGCCTTCAATTTTCTCAACCTCGGCATTCAAAGCGCCTTCAATTTTCTCGGCCTCGGTATACAAAGCGCCTTCAATTTTCTCGGCCTCGGCAATTTTAGCGCCTTCAATTTTCTCGGCCTCGGCATTCAAAGCGCCTTCAATTTTCTCGACCTCGGCATTCAAAGCGCCTTCAATTTTCTCGGCCTCGGTATACAAAGCGCCTTCAGTTTTCTCGGCCTCGGCAATTTTAGCGCCTTCAATTTTCTCGGCCTCGGCAATTTTAGCGCCTTTCAGTTTTCTCGGCCTCGGCATTTTAGCGCCTTCAGTTTTCTCGGCCTCGGCAATTTTAGCGCCTTCAGTTTTCTCGGCCTCGGCAATTTTAGCGCCTTCAATTTTCTCGACCTCGGCATTCAAAGCGCCTTCAATTTTTTCTCGGCCTCGGCAATTTTAGCGCCTTCAATTTTCTCGACCTCGGACCTCGGCATTCAAAGCATTCAAAGCGCCTTCAATTTTCTCGGCCTCGGCAATTTTAGCGCCTTCAATTTTCTCGACCTCGGCATTCAAAGCGCCTTCAATTTTTCTCGGCCTCAATTTATTTTAGCGCCTTCAGTTTTCTCGGCCTCGGTATTTTAGCGCCTTCAGTTTTCTCGGCCTCGGCAATTTTAGCGCCTTCAATTTTCTCGACCTCGGCATTCAAAGCGCCTTCAATTTTCTCGGCCTCGGCATTCAAAGCGCCTTCAGTTTTCTCGGCCTCGGCAATTTTAGCGCCTTCAATTTTCTCGGCCTCGGCATTCAAAGCGCCTTCAATTTTCTCGACCTCGGCATTCAAAGCGCCTTCAATTTTCTCGGCCTCGGCAATTTTAGCGCCTTCAATTTTCTCGACCTCGGCATTCAAAGCGCCTTCAATTTTCTCGACCTCGGCATTCAAAGCGCCTTCAGTTTTCTCGGCCTCGGCAATTTTAGCGCCTTCAATTTTCTCGACCTCGGCATTCAAAGCGCCTTCAATTTTCTCGGCCTCGGCATTCAAAGCGCCTTCAATTTTCTCGGCCTCGGCAATTTTAGCGCCTTCAATTTTCTCAACCTCGGCATTCAAAGCGCCTTCAATTTTCTCGGCCTCGGTATACAAAGCGCCTTCAATTTTCTCGACCTCGGCATTCAAAGCGCCTTCAATTTTCTCGGCCTCGGCATTCAAAGCGCCTTCAATTTTCTCGGCCTCGGTATACAAAGCGCCTTCAGTTTTCTCGGCCTCGGCAATTTTAGCGCCTTCAATTTTCTCGGCCTCGGCAATTCAAAGCGCCTTCAGTTTTCTCGGCCTCGGCATTCAAAGCGCCTTCAATTTTCTCGGCCTCGGTATACAAAGCGCCTTCAGTTTTCTCGGCCTCGGCAATTTTAGCGCCTTCAATTTTCTCGGCCTCGGCATTCAAAGCGCCTTCAATTTTCTCGACCTCGGCATTCAAAGCGCCTTCAATTTTTCTCGGCCTCGGTATACAAAGCGCCTTCAGTTTTCTCGGCCTCGGCAATTTTAGCGCCTTCAATTTTCTCGGCCTCGGCAATTTTAGCGCCTTCAATTTTCTCGACCTCGGCATTCAAAGCGCCTTCACGCCTTTTTCTCGGCCTCGGCAATTTTAGCGCCTTCAATTTTCTCGGCCTCGGCAATTTTAGCGCCTTCAGTTTTCTCGGCCTCGGCAATTTTAGCGCCTTCAATTTTCTCGACCTCGGCATTCAAAGCGCCTTCAATTTTCTCGGCCTCGGTATACAAAGCGCCTTCAGTTTTCTCGGCCTCGGCAATTTTAGCGCCTTCAATTTTCTCGGCCTCGGCATTCAAAGCGCCTTCAATTTTCTCGACCTCGGCATTCAAAGCGCCTTCAGTTTTCTCGGCCTCGGCAATTTTAGCGCCTTCAGTTTTCTCGGCCTCGGCAATTTTAGCGCCTTCAATTTTCTCGACCTCGGCATTTTCTCGGACTCCTATCACGCGCCTTTGACTACGGTCACGTGACTTCGACTGCGGTCACGTGACTTTGGCCAACTGTGCTCATGTGATTACAATAATTATTGACTCTATGGATTACACATAGCTAGGGTAGAAATAAGAATAATAAGAAATGGACGTTATGCAGCCGTTAATAACAGTCTCCGGACATTTATTGCTGCCTCTAAGGGATTATTCTTACATCGGGTATAATGATTATAGGGCCATTCCGGATATTTTATTTTCCACAATAATTGACATTCAAGTCCCTGAGGGAGGACCCTGTATACCTCGGGGCAAAACAAAAATAGTAATATATTCACCAAACATGCAACAGTAACAAGAGAAAATAAACAAGTACATGTTAACAGCATTCTCAGGACAGTAGACTTGCCTGTACTATACTAATTAAAAGATAACAGTTTCCTTAATAATACAAATTATGCAATATGCATAGTAGTTCACATACAAAATTTACAACAGTTTTTCCTATATTTGTGCTTCTTCTAAAGAGTCTTGTTTTCTTGACAGCCAGCAGTTGATGTTAGTTTCTTGTGTAAAGTGCAGAATGTCTTCAACACTGCAGTGGCTGACCTTGAAGATTTTACAGATGGCATTGCTGTAGGTGTCGTTCAGCGTGTTCAGTTCACTGTTACTGTACTGACGTTCACAACCTCTATTCCGCAAAGCAAGAATGGACACTAACAAGAAGCAGTTAATACTGGTTTAGTGAATTTGCAACATTTACTATACAAAAGGTTGAAAGATTTGTAGAACTTGACTCTCATTTCATGCAAACTAACTTTAAATGATTTGGTAAAAACAAGAACACATCCCAAATATTCAAGTTTTGCTACAGAGTTAATTTAAACACTATTTGCACTAATCATTTTACAAGCAGCACAAAAAGAAGGGCCAATCCTCATCACATGAGATTTCGTGACATTTTATTTCATGTGAATACTCTCTAATTTTTCAACACAAATGGGGCTTGTAGGTTACAAAGAGATGCCATTATACATAATAATGATAATAATAAATAAGGTACCATAACAAAAGCGCACAGGACAAAAGCGCACAATGATAACAACCCCAAGAAACGTGTGCAGGACAAAAGCGTGCAGAGAAAAACTATAACATACCGCATAACTATATATGTAGGCTACTACCATAAACCCATGCACGTGAAACGAAATTAGCGTCCAATTCTTGCGTAAATAGAAGTTGTATTTACAAAAATAAACCTCGGCTGAGTAGAAGTTGGTTTGATGAACATAATTCTTGTTTAAATAGAAGTTGCACTGATGAAAATTGTTTCCTTAAACAGAAGTTGCATTGATGAAAATAATTCTTGCTTAACCCATTAGTGCCTACAATCCCATATATGGGATGATGCTAAAAATTGCAAATATTTCTTTAAACAAAGTGTAATGTCAAATAATTATTAAAGTGATTTACTTATGACATATTGTTCTTCAAGATAATTAATTTACACCGAGCAGATTTGGTGCATTTTTGGGCGTAATTACGTCATATTTTGATAAGTATTGCAAATTCATGTTCTGTCAAAATAGCTACGCGCAAAAATTTAGTATAATTTATTCATTTATTATTAAACAAAAATAACTTATTCATTGCTTAGAAAAATGTATTTTAGTGATTAGGTATTAGCCATTGTGGCAGAAAATTATTTTATTATTGATAGCTGGGTGGTAGTAGCCCGATCCCATATTTGGGATTGTAGGCACGAGAGACCACTCGTACATGCAAGTTTGCAAATCATCTTAGAGTTACGTCTCAAAATGCTGGTGATGTTGTCAATACTGTTCCAAAGTGAATGAATGATCCCACGCTTGAAAAATGGCTTTAGTTTTCCATGCAGGCACACATAGGCTTACCTGGTTGCTGAATGCTGATGCATTGCATGAACTTGATATGTCATAGGCCTATCACTTCAATATGGGTAACATACTCATTGGTCCGCCAGATGTTGTGGTCACTACTGATGAAGACAGTGGTCATGAGGAAGGGGCGTCATGAACAAATGGGCGAATGGACTCCTAGCTGAAGCTGATGCCAGAACGTATGATGGAACTGAAAGGCGAGACATAGACAACAGGGAATGCGAGCAACACCGCGATTCAGACAATGTTCCACTGAAATTCCTGAAATCATCAACTGCTGCAACTGCAACAGCAGCAGCCTGGAAGATGGGGCAAGCGTGATCTATACCAGCATCCTCGCGTTTTCTTCAATGGTCAGTCAGTAAGCCAACGTTCCTCGGACACCTGCCAGTTTGTTTGAGTTTGTGTGCAACAGCACTACAAAGTATGCCAGGCAGAAGAGAAAGCAAACTTTTGGTGTCGAGAGCAACGAAATGCGATCATTTCCTGCGACCCTGATAATCAGTGGCTACTCAATTGTTCCATGTTGTCGCATATCTTGACAATAGGACGATTACGTCATGAATAGTCCTTTCAATTCGGTTATGGCAAGGAATAGGTTTGAGGAAATTTTACAGTTTCCACATGTAGCTCACAACACTTTTCTTACAGCTGGTGACAAAATGGCCAAAGTATGACCTCTTCTGAGGACAATGAATGAACGATTTCTCCTCTACAATCCCTGCCAGCAGGACATGAGCAATATTATTGAGCATCGAAGAGAGCATGATTCCGTAACCAGTAGGCCTACTATGGCCATCACGTTTGTAAACGATTCATGTTGACGGCTGTCTATATCCAGCGATACACTACAGACAGCCAATTGGACGTCCAACGGGGCACAGGGTTCCGTTTGACCGCCGAGTACCGGGGGTATCTGTCGATGTACTCTTTAATGGGTAAGAGCATTATCCACACAGCAACCCAACACAGCTGAAGTGCTTGCGGAAGAAAGGCCAAGTCGAAATTCCTGAAGTGCAACGTCGGCCTGCAAGTGGGCTGTTTTGAAAATTTTCCTATGAAGCTGAAGTGATTATTCCCGGTATGACTGATTTTGAGGATGACCAAAATGCAATCAGACTGTTTGCTTTGTAGTAACATTTTTAAATGTTTGTTCAGAAGAGTTTAACATGATTAGCGCAATGAAATGTTTCTGACTGGTGTAATTCGGTAAGTGTTACATTATTGTTTGCTCTAGCAGTTGACGCCATCGTTCGTGCCTACAATCCCATATATGGGATCAAACTTTAAAGTGCGAAAAAAATTTGGGGAAGTGAAATATAAACAAAAATAATGGAGATAATGGTCTAAAGTCATTGCAAATAACTAAAAATCAAAATATTTTACAGAACAAAAAAGTTGGGCATTAATGGGTTAAATAGAAGTTGCATCAATGAAATTCTTTTGCTTAAATAGAAGTTGGTTTGATGAAAATAATTCTTGCTTAAATAGAAGTTGGATTGATGAAATTAATTTTTAACGAAAGTAGAAGTTGGTTTGATGAAAACAGTTTCTTGTTAAACTAGAAGTGCAATTGATGAAAATAATACTTAAATGGAAGCTGGATTGATGGCAGTTGTCACGGACACTGGTATTGAAATGCCATGTTTATAAAACGATGTGTTATAACGCTAAAACGACAAATTACCCTGATGACTTGGTAACATTTTGTCAATTTTTGTGCTTCAATTTTTAAATTATTTTTCTACGTGCTTTCGTTGGCACACATTTATCCTGCGCGCTTTTGTCGGGCTACCAAATAATAATGGTAATAATAACGATTAATAAATATAAATAATAATAATAGTAATATAATAATAATATGACTTCTAGTGACTGAATGGAGCTCCTTCTTTTTTTCAGATTAATGTTTGCCCCATGGTCGACAGTAGTTCTTCTATCACAGGCAGATGACCACAGATGGCGGCGGAATGAATAACTCTGTTGCCATTCTGCCAATAAAACAAACTCATCATTAGCATCTACATCACCAATGTATTCGCAGTCAACATAGCAATCGTTGTCGTCAGTAGCAACAACATACTGGTCATGATCATGATCGTCACTTCGTCGTCGTCGCTTTTTATCATCATCGTAGTCACGACAGTTACTGTAGGGCCTATACTATGTATGTCTGCCTGTCCGTCTCTTTCTTTCTTTCTATCTCTGTCTGTATGTATCTTTCTATCCATCAATTTATCTCTTTCTGTTAATTTCAGTTAGTCATATTATGTATTTCTACGTGCTTTTAAGCAGTGCTGTCTTAACAGCATTGTAATAAAATTAAGTCCTGCAGGGCAAGCAATGCATGCACTGGGGCCTCTGCCAACCCACGGACATAAAATTTTAAATGGTCAATGAAATCAAGCCTATAGATATATATTGGTTCGTTGAACCAATACATCTGTAATGAAATGAGTGTTTAAACATAAAGAAACATATTGTAAAGTAAAGATTAATCAACACAAACGTATGAACAATTATAGGGCCTACAGGCCTAACGTAAGCCTTGAAAACACACATTTCAACATAAAAAATAATAACCGTACAGAGTCTCACACTCACAGAGATGGTAAAGTATGAATTGCTTATTATTAATCAACACAAACGTTTGCGATATTTCTTTGCAGTGAATTATTTATAATTGGCTTGAAGTCAATGGTCTTCAGGATGTCATTTTCAATGCACATAAATGAAAGTCAGTTTAAACGCTGCTGCCCCATTGTGGAGGTCACACACGCTGTGCATGCAGTAATTTTTACTGGTCTTTTTTTATTTGGGGCCCCTTAGAATCATCGGGGGACCCCTGGTGACTGCCCAGCATTCCCTGCTTGAAGACGGCACTGCTTTTAAGTACTTCTATAACAGAGTAGAAAAGGCTCTAGATATAGAAGCAACGGCAACTGAATGCATGATAATGTAAGTACTATTACGTAGCAGTGGAAACTAACAGGATGCAGAAATGATATGCCAGCCGCTGCTATGGAAAACAGGCCTCGAACGAGGGCACATAGACACACTGACAGAGAACAGTAAAATACACAGACAAACACAGACTTAGACAGATACCGGGTATAAGATTGTAGGTAGCCAAACATTCACAATGAACGAACCCTAAATTAAACACACTGCTGAAGGCCCGGGTGATGGCAGAGTCATACATTTACGGTAGGCCTACTAGACACACTGGAAAAAGTTAACTAAAAAGTTGAAAACTTTTTGTTACATTTAAATCGTCTTGTCATGATTGTGAACCGCTAGGGGGTCATTGCATAATTACGTAACGCCGAAAATGACCGTTTTTGACCCACCCACCCACCCTGTAACGCTTCGTAACGTTTCCCTAGACCCACCCACCCACCCCACCCAGCGTTACGTATTTATTGTTAGGTCTCGGTACAGATCTGGCATATGATTAACTTTACTTTTCTTGAACATGTCGATTGTTGTCTAAACAATTTTAATTTCTTTTAAATTTTTACAAATAAAAGCAGAATAAATTTCAACTTTTAATTTTAAAATAATGATCAATAAATGCTTGCTTTATACCATTGCGTGTTTTAGTTGAGTTTTAAATCAATGGCACGAAGTTTGAACATCGATCACATCGTGTCATTTGAAATTCATGTATAACTAAACTGTTGGTAAAAACGTTACGTAGCCTAACGTTCAGCTCCACCCACCCACCCACCCTCGTAACGTTTCGTAACGTTCTCAAGGACCCCACCCACCCACCCTAGAGCGTTACGTAATTATGCAATGACCCCTAGTATGTTTTCCCTGTAAGCATTGATATATGATTAAATTGTAATAAAAAACCATTAACACATGTGCCACAATCCAAGAAAAGGTACCAAGTCTTAGTAATGGAGTTACAGCTTCCATGACATAGGTGCATCACTAGTTCACTACTGGACATAACTAAAAAAATGTCAAGCTAATATCTTGTCATTTCCAAGAGATATCAGGATTCAAATGACATATGAATTAATCGTTAAGAAAAGTGAAATTTGAATTAAATCGTCATTGAAAAGTTTGTACCACTAAACAGTAAAGTTAAACACACTAATAAACTAAGAGTTAGTTTTGAAACATTATAATGGTCTGTACATGACTAATAACTATCAAAAAATAACAACTTCATAATTATGATATCACTCTTTAATGCAACATAATATTATTTGCTCCATAGCAAGTTCAACTTTCGAAGTTAATAAAATCTTAAAAGGAAGATCCATCATAGTAAAAAGTATTATGAATAATAAGAATGAAACACAGATTTTACACAAACGAAAATTTCCTATTACAAACGTATAGGCGTAGTGATACACTACAAAGATGTGTCATTATGATGAGGCAATAAAAAAATTCCATGAAAACAAACCCAACCTCCTTTCAAACTGGTTTCTGACGAAACTGTGAACTAAGACTTGTTAGCGTATACTTATTCCTGGATTGTGTCACATATTAAATTTATCTCATTATTCTCAAAGTCATATATAGAAGAGCAGTTAGAAATCTTAGTGATACTTCTAAGAAACACGGCTTTAAACTTTCCACCTAGAAAGCGAAAGTAGGCCTAATCCAGCAGAGAAGTGGCTTGTAAAGCTCAGTGTGATTCTCCTTACAGATTTTATTTTAGTTATAGTTACAGTTAATGGTTTTTTATTTTAGTTGTAGTTAGTATTATTTTTTAGTTATAGTTAATGGATATTTATTTTAGTTAATTTTAGTTACTACTTAGTTACAATAATTAAGGCTATAAGTGAAATTGTGCGTATTAACACGCTGTTTCACAATTTGCTCAGAGCTTTGAAAGCCTTTAAAGCATGGGTGCATTCAGCTTCATGAATACACGAGTCTCCAACGTAACTGACAAATTGCAAAATAAAAATATCGCATTTTTCGTTCTCATTTATGTCGAATCATCCATATTGCACTTCCTATTTTTATTTTTTGCATTAACGAAAATAAAGATGAATTTTCGTTATTGCTATTTTCGTTATAGTTAATGATATTTTTTAGTTATAGTTATCGTTAACGAAAACAGTTTATTTTCGTTAACGAACGTTTTCGTTATCGTTAACGAGAATCACACTGGTAAAATATAAAAATTGTTTTACTTACTGACTGGTAAGATTCAGAGTTCCAGCCAGTGACCGACGAGACATCGAACCTCTACGAGTCTGATGATGATGATGAGTGCTCTGCCCGAAGGCAGGTCCATTGGCTTTTACGCCATCCGGGGATGAGATGAGTGAGGTGGTTTCCCGTTGCCTTCCTCACAGACAATTGTGGGCGAGCAACTTGTCCAAGGTCGCTACGCAGTGGCTTGAGGTAGATTCGAACCTGCGACCGTCCTCCCTCTACGAGTCTACGTGACCTTTCTGTGCCGCCTTCGACAGACGACTTGACCAACCCTATTCAAAGTATAATTACAAACACGAGAATAACGCCTGATCCATCTCGCTAATATATTATGAAAACGAAGCAATTTCTTTGCACTGAGAAAGGGAGCAAAGCAGGAGAGAGGAAGTAAGGAGTGGATAGAGGACAGGGAGAGATGAAGGGGCAGATGAATAGGAGGAGTGAGGAACAGTGGGAAGGATCGATGTAGCCTAATGGTGATTGTAACGGCTTGGCTGAGTTACGGCGCTATATAAATTGTCATTATTATTATTAATGGTGGAATAGGCCTAACTGGGAAGCTAAAATGATATTATCTCAAATCGATTAGCTCGAATCTGATAATTATCTATGAGGCGCGGTATGCGGCGCGGTTGGCCAGTCTCATCAGGAGCTGCGTTAAGTCCCAGATGCCGTATAAGGCTGTCGTTTGCTTCGTCACCTCGCAGGTCGAACGATGCAACAGTCTGCTGGCGGGGAGCCAAGCTGTGCATTACTGCAGTTCACTTAACCTGTTATTGTGATAACGCTTGTAAAAAAGTTTGCAAAAGTTTGAAAAGTTTAACTAAATATTTTTAAGTTTAATTCACTTATTTACAAAATCAGTTGCAAACTTTAGTTAAACTATTTTATTTTAGTTAAAAAATAGTTAAAGTTTTAACTAACAAAATTAGTTAAGTTCCCATCACTGCTCCTATTAGGCTACCATGTAGGCCTATAGGCCTAATTATAATAAACTACGCTGAAATGGAATTGACCATCCATAATAATAAAATAGGGCCTACCTTATTACATTTTACTAAAAAAAACAAGAATAAAATACGCTAAAATGGAGGTCTATCCATTTTATCATAACCCCTAGGGAGTGGAAGGCTGAGTCAACCTTATGGGCTAGCGGGTATCGAACCCGCGTCCTTTTTCGTGCCTGTGTATTACCATTCAACCGTCACCCCGCTTCACCGTGACGTCCTCCACTGGCTTTCTGTATCGTGTCGCGTCGAGTTCAAACTCTGCCTACAAGACTCTTCAAGGCACTTCTATCACGGCCCTAGGTGCGCTGGTGCCTGGAACAATCTGCCGACTGAGCCGTTAGTCAATTCAGTTGAATCCTTCAAGATTAGGCTATAGGCCTACTTTAGACCTATTTGTTTACCAAGGCTTAAGCCTATAGGCTACTCCGCTTGATGTCATGGTTTTTGTACAGGTGCCCTTGTAACGACAAGGTTGGGTAATGGCGCCATAGATTTTGTCTTCTTATTATTATTATTATTATTAATTTATTATAACTATTTTTTTTTCGCCCGAGGTAGAAATAATCCCTCAGGCTCTAAGAAACTACCTGAAGAGCGTTTTCATTCTGGAGTTTAAAGGGTCGGGTCATCCTCACCGGTAATTATTATTATTATTATTATTATAATATTTATATAAATGACAGTCATGTTTGACAGTCATGTTTGAAATGCAATGTTTTAAGTTTTACGCTAAGAGTTAAAAGTTTTACACACTGCTAAAAAGTGTCGTAGACTAAATTGCTTATTAATAATTAATCAAAGTAAGATGAACTAATTATTATTATTATTATTATTACTAATCATTATTATTTACTCTTTTCTCCATTCAAGAAAGAATCATCACACAAGTTATTTTCATTTAACTCAACTTTCGTTGAAAGCAGCAATTTATTCCAACCGACCTTTACACCGCAACGGTTGCAACTCGACTGATTTCAAATTTAAACCAATCCGCTCTGTTTTCCTCTCTTTACTTCCGCCCAAGGCAACCAATCAGGAGCCTTCGTCACGGGTCAGTGATTTCTGTCACGTGTACAATTATATAGCGCAGTAGTTGTTTATATAGTCCTCAAGCGATTGGCCTATGTTAGAGAGTAGGCCCTCATGAAAATGTAATGAGTAGCCTATCCTTGGGCCCTGTATTATCGTAATTCATTATAAGTGTAATACTACAAACGCTTTCAAATTATTTCTTCCGAGTTAAGTGTCTGGAAATGAACTAATAGAAGTCTTTTCTGTATGAGCTTAAAAAAATTAATATAAATACTCTTCAACGATTGTACCGTTTTACTAGGAAGGATCGACTGCGTATTATAGGCCTACTATAGTCTGATCATGAACATGCCAGTCAATGTCATTGTCATTTGTGGTAACCGCCAATATGTAGACGAAGTTGTGGAACTCTACCAGTTCTCAACTACTTCAAGGTTGTCAACTTGTCATGCAGTAAAGTAAGTAAGTAAGTAAGAATTTTCTTTATTAAAAGTGCATAGGGGCCTAAGTGACATGATCTTAAGACGCTATTCTATGGCCTCTAGATCAGACTGGCAGTAGACTAGACCTATTAGCCATGGCTAAAAGTCGGGACGCTTAAAACTTTAATTCTAATCGATCTCCGTCATGTGTAGGCCCTAAGGATTTGTTCATAAAGGCACGTAGGTCCACTGCCGCATGGTTGCAAAAACTCTGCAAAATCAACTTAAAATCAAATAACATGCGGTATAAATGGTAATAGATATTACAGCGCACATCATATATTATGTTTTACTCTACACAGGCAATTGTTAATTGCTTCAGAAATAATTATTATCATTCATCGACTTTCTTCGTAGAAACCGCAATGCACATGTTATGTAAACGTTTTACGCCTTTGCTGCCGCGAGGAGCGCCAGACTCCATGGACGCCATTTTTTCCACACGCGCAGCAAAGCATAACGACTTTCGAGTCGTGTGTAGGCTTATAATAGGCCCTTGGTTGGCGCTGTTGATAAATGTTCAAAGGTGTTTTGGAATAAAGATTCTGTAATAGTCGCGTAGAATAAAATAAAATCCTGGTACTACCCGGACAAAATTCTAATCAAGCTGAAAAATATATTTTAGGTGTAAAATTGATTGCTGTGTCTAAAAAAACAAAATCTGACAAAATCTGACAATTCAAAGTATTTTTTTTTATTTTATGAAATTTGTGAAATTGGCGTGGGCGATAATAGAGGTTTTAGGTATAGTACGCGTTGTTCACTATTTTAAAAATAATCTGTTTCGTGTAATTCTGGGGGTAAGTCCACATTGCTTCATTTATAATAATAATAATAATATCTTTTCTTTAATAAGCGCCTGACAAACGCACTGTGCTGCACATTTACATGTTATGCAATTTAAATCTTAACTACTAACAGAACAGACAGCCTGCAATACAACGGCGCTAATAACAGTCTACAAAGCATATCCGCCCAACGGGGGCTCGAACTCGGTACCTCTCGGTCTCTGTGCCAGATGTTATCCAATGCACTATCGGGCCCCCATTTCCTTGACTGTCCTCATTGTATTTTGTTACTAATCCTTTGATTTTCAGTTCATTCGTGGTTGCTACCAGTAAAAACAAGCAGTTATGTTTGAATACAATGAAAAGTTGTGTGATATATCGGGCACGGGTAAAAATGTTGATTTATTGATTTGCTGATTGGTGACGGGTATAATGCTGATTGTAAATGCTGCTTGGTGGGTAAAATGCTGTTGGAAAATGCTGATTGTAACAATAGAATGTAACCATAGATCTTTAGGCTTATTATTATTAATCAGTTATGCTGATTGGTTGGTAAAATGATGTTTGAATAATGCGGGTGCGACCCGAATCCCCGAATGGCATTTCGGCCGGATCCCCGAAATTTATTTTCTAAGTCCAACCCGAAAGAATATAATTAACAAATAAACATTCGAATAGGCAGTATATCGATATACATCAGGGCCAGTAGGCCACTCTAGGTCTACGTCATATTTACAATTTAACTCTGAATAGCTTGGCCGCTTTCTAGAAAACTGTTTTCAGGAAATCGGGCTTTTGTCTGTTTTCAGCGTTTTTGGGGATTCGGGTTTCGGGGATTCTGGCTGACCCCAAATAATGCTGATTGGTTTTAAATGAAGTATATTAAGTTTGATTTTAACATTAAAAACATAAGAACATAATATTAAAAAATACCAAATTTAGTTTAAGTTCTTCAGTAACATCTAATTACCAACTGACTTTACATGCTCATATCACAAATGAAGCACTTGTTCCATGACTTGGGGCCGTCATAGATCTAGAAATACATTCTGCTGCTTAGACCACTGCCACATTTTATTTCTTTTGCGGATCCACAAAAATACCAACAATATCCATCAACTTTCAAAATATCCTTCTTAAACTCTTCTGACCATGAATAATGAAGAATTTAATTGATCCTCCCATTGGTTGATTAACAATTGAATTTACTGATTGAGTGTTAAAACACTAATAGTGTTCTTTGATCATTACTGGCTGGGATTTCAATGTGTTCATTACAGTTTAGCATTTGTTAATTAAAACAATATTGAAAAGAACAGAGTGTATTGCTTTCTTGATCACTATACTTGCCTGGATTTCAATCAGCATTTGTTAATTAAAGCAATAATGAAAATAACAAAATGTATTGTCTTCTTTGATCAGCATTTTACCCTTTGATTTGCTGATTTGGCTGTTGGATAAAATGCTGACCAATCAGCATTGTCTAATCAGCATTTTACCTTGCCAATCAGCAAATCAGATATGAACAAATCAGCATTTTACCTTTGCCAATCAGCAAATCAGATATGAACAAATCAGCATTTTATTATTATTATTATTATTCTATTCTATTTACGGACTTATAAAGTGCCTCTCACAGCACAACCTAATCAGAGGCGCTTCCAGTGTGAAGGGCCCCTCGAAAAAAGAAAAGTCTTAAGAGAACGAGCAGAAACAGTAGTGCCCCCAGATAATATCACAGCACGAGTTATAGCAGCAAGGTCATTCCACAACAAAGGTCCAACAGAGGCACATTTTGCAGGAATTATTATTAGAGTCACACTGTGTACTGTGCACTTAAAGTACAAATAACAACTCTGAATCAGGTAAGTTTCCTCTACTGGCTGATTTCAGAATGCATGAAATTCACTTGCACGCCATCAAGTTCTTCAGATATAGAACAGATGGAGCCACTCCACCAGTGGCCATGATAGAGACAGGCAGTGCAGTCTTTTGGTTGAGTTGATCGTTGAGTAAATGGTACATCTTCACTTGTGGATTCAGCACATGTGAAGTTGTGTTTCCTGACCAGAAATTTGCCTTATCTTCATGCCAGATGGGCCTGAAGAGTAAATTTTACAATTACTAGTATGTATAAAGATATGAATTCAGTTAATTCAAAATTAAATCCTCTGCTTAGTATTTAACTTGTTAAGTTAAAAGCAGCTCCAACATTTAGTATTTAAGTGCCTGAGTTCCCCAAAAAGAATGGATAAGCAACTACCTGGAATGAAAGAATGATTTTCCCAAGTGCTATAGGGATCTTCAGAGCTTGCAAGAATCTGTGTTCAAGCACTTTGCTTTGTTTCTCAGTATCCTAGCTGCCCACCCATATGAACTTGATGCCTTATATAACCTACTTAAAGAACAGTTTATAAGTAGAAAATTTTTAGTCAACTCAACCAGGAGATTAAAATGCCTATCTCTATGATGGCCACTGGAGGATTAGTTCCAAACGTTCTATATTCAAATATCATGATGATGATGTGCAAGTGAATTTCATGCATCCACATGGACCTGCTTCTGTATTTTTATGGCCACAGAGAAAAGATGTTTATTGGGTGGACAATAAGATACAAGATACAAGCTCCAATTTAATTCAAACAAGAATATTGTACAAGATTCTGAAGGAAGATCTTCCTGCTATACAGTATCAGTACAGCAGATTGCAGAAATTATAGTGGTACTGCAGAGTTTCTCATTAATTTCCATGCCTGACATAAAACAGTAACAAATTACGTTGTTGAAAATATGACTTTTTGTCAGCTGTTGTTGGACATTTGCAGATGACTCAGCATGCTTCTACAGTTTGTTTAAAAGTTGTATATTAAATAGCCACTTTGAGACATCGATACAGTCATAAGGAACATTATTTAATCTCAGTAGTCATCTGTCATTGCTCTATTTATCAGACCTATTTTGTAGGCTACTGAAGGATATGGTCTGCATTATGTCATGATTATTTCAGACTGGTATCAGCTTGTGAATGCTTAAAACACTACTATAATGGAAACAACCACATTAATTGAACTACAGGAGTAGTTTGTCTAAAAAACAATTCTAGTTGCAGTTAATAGTATTTGTGCTGCTCTAAACTAAAACACAAAATAAACAGAAACAGGCTAGTAACGTTTACTCCAGACATTTATTCATGCACGAAAGTGCCTCTGATATACGATATATGTGCGTGTGTCTTGTTGATTGTTTGAACTGTTAAAGAAATGCGACCATGAGAGCAGGGGCGCAACCACGGTCCAGAAGTTGGGGGGACCAACTATAATGTCTGAGTGGCGGGGGATTGCGAGCGCCGAAGGCGCGATGCTGCGATTGCCGAAGGCAAGAAGCCCTTAACGACTAGGGGTATGGGGGAGCGTCGTAAGCTCCCCATCGGGGTCTGGGGCAGAGCCCCAGAAGCTGACGCAATTTTGAGTATTTGATGCCAAAATGGAGTGCATCTTGGGCTTTAATTTACATCAAATTTTTCAACGATGATTTCGATATAAAAGTGCCTAAACCATCTAGATCTGTGAAAAATATGACTTTATTATATGAATAAACTGGAAGTGACAATTAAGGGTTTAAGAGAATTGAACGGAAAAGAGTAGAATCAGCTCTAGAATAGTGTTAGTCAAAACTTGGATAATCGGCAGGGAGGAAGCCTGAACGGGTCAATTTTCTCAGAATACCGTTAAGGCGTTTATATGTTCCCCTACAGTGGCAAATCCCCAACAAACAGGGAAGGCATAAAGTAGCCATGCGAGGGTAGTAGGCTAGTAGCTCTGACAACGTCAAAGAGACGTTGACCGTGGTGACCGTGGGCGACCAAAACACGAAAATCAGTAGGTCCAAGGCCAGAGCTCTGTAGGCATACTATACTAGCATTAATGGTACAGAGGGGAGAGACTGTGGAAGCCAAGAAGCTCCTAATGACTAGAGGGTATGGGGGAGCGTCGTAAGTTCCCCCATCGGGGTCTGGGGCGGAGCCCCAGAAGCTGACGCAATTTTGAGCATTTGATGCCAAATGGAGTGCATTTTGGGCTCTTGCTTACCTCACAATTTTCAAAAGTTGGGGGACCGTCCCAACCTGTTCGAAAGTTGGGGGACGCGACCCACGGGTCCCATAGGGTGGTTGCGCCTATGCTGATCAGAGATAGTGACACCCAAAATAACCATCTCCTGGACCCGCTCGATGCCAGGGATGAGAGGAGGGAGGGCAATAGGTTTGGACCTCGGTCGTTTGACAACCATTTCTCTGGTCATAGCATGGTTTAATTTAAGATTGCTAATGGATGCCCATTGCCCACTTAGAGATATGGTCAAGTTCAGAAAGAGTGCTGTCAATGCAGGAAGCAGGGACCAGCTTGCAAGTAGCTATCGTCGGCATATTTAGGGAGACGGTTTCTACTGTATTTAGAAATGGCTATGACAATATCAGTAGGTCCAAGGCCAGAGCCTTGTAGTATACTGGCATTAATGGTACACAGGGGAGAGATTGCAGAAGGCAAGAAGTTCCTAACGACTAGGCGGTATGGGAAGCGTCGTAAGTCCCCTCCCCCCGCCATTGGGGTCTGGGGCGGAGCCCCAGAAGCCGACGCAATTTTGAGCATTTGATACCAAATGGAGTGCATTTTTGGCTCTTGTTTGCCTCACAATTTTCAAAGGTTGGAGGGGACTGTCCCAACCTGTTCGAAAGTTGGGGGGGACGCGTCCATGGCCGTCCCAACCTGTTCGAAAGTTGGGGGGGACGCGTCCCACGGGTCCCATAGGGTGGTTGCGCCTATGCATGAGAGATACAGTCTTATCACAAACACCCGGGAAAGGTTGATTGCCCCACTTACGAAACACGGCTTGTGCTAATCTTAGAGCACCTCAGAGAACACTAAGACACGCTATACAAGTTCATTCATTCATTTCTGGAATTTATATAGCGCCACTTCAAGGAAGCCTACGTGAATAAGCTGGTGCCCTGCGCTTGGCTTTCGAGTGGCGCTTTAGAAGTTTGGAGATTACGATTACTTAGAGGCGCTCCCAGTCCAACCACGATGATACAAATAAGTCTAAATCTACAAGTGTTCTTTTATATATGTATTACATTACATCAGTTAGACCTATTCCTAACGGTTGTCAAAGGTTAGTTCCGTTAAATGGCGCCAATTTTAAACCCACTGTATGACACGTTATATCACAGTACCATCTGTTACTCAGTTTAAATCTAAATTAAAAACTCGTCTGTTCACCTTGCGCTATGACTAGAAATGTAGTGAAACGCACTCTTGTGCAAGACCTCTCTTGTTAAAGCGCGCTATAAATTTTCATTTGTATTGTATTATTGTATAGTATGCATTCATTCGTAATCATAACTAACAATTGGTTGTATGTTACAGGTTTAAGAATGGCGTTAACTGGAGACAGTCACGGAAATTCAGATGAAATTCCCAATTTACTCCATGCATATGTTGTGGAATACCATCGGTCAGATCTTCTACAGATTCTGCAGGAATCAGACGCCACAGATCATTTTGCGGTCACTATCAATGCTCTGACACTGTTTGAATGTAACGTCATGTTAGGCGATTTGCTATTTTCTCAGCCTAGCCGTATGCTTCCACTGTTCGACGAAGCTCTACAGACGGCTGCCAGAGACATACTTGAAAGCACAAACGACAGAGAACTCGTAAATCTATCGCTGAAACGTAACATTCATGCAAGGGTAACTGGTCTTCCAGTATGCCCCGAAATCACACGAGATACAATACCCCGAAATGCAGACATCGGTAGTTTTCTGTCGATTTCAGGTACCGTGATACGTACGGGCCAGGTGAAAATGTTGGATCTCGAGAAAGAGTTCTACTGCAACCAGTGCAAGAATATCTTCAATGTAGAGGCTGATTTTGATCAATATTACACAGTTTGTAGGCCAAGTCGGTGCGAGAAAGCACCAAACTGTAGCAACACCAGTAACTTTACTCCAACGTCAGATAAAGGTGCACCACCGGCAAAATGCCGCAACTACCAGGAGATAAAGATACAAGAACAGGTCCAGCGTCTGTCTGTTGGTACGATACCTCGTTCGATGTGGGTCATTTTGATGGACGACGTCGTGGATTGCTGCAAAGCGGGCGACGACGTTTCCGTGTGCGGGATCGTCCAAAGGAGGTGGAAGCCTATCGTCGCCGAAGGAAGAGGCAACATCGACCTCGCGCTGTTTGCCAACCACCTGCAGGTCACTAACAACCAGAAGACAAACATTCTGCTGACAAAAGAACTTCGGGACGAATTCTCGTCGTTCTGGAGTGGCCACGAACTGCATCCGCTGATGGGACGTAATCAGATTCTGGCCAGCATTTGTCCTCAGGTGTACGGTCTGTATGCTGTGAAGCTGGCGGTCGCTCTCGTGCTGGCCGGAGGCGTGCAGAGAGTCGACGAATCGGGAACCAAGGTCCGCGGAGAGTCGCACATGTTGCTGGTCGGCGATCCAGGAACGGGGAAGTCGCAGTTCTTGAAGTACGCCTGCAAAGTGATGCCAAGGTCGGTGCTTACGACCGGCATCGGAAGCACTAGCGCCGGGCTGACGGTGGCAGCGGTCAAGGATGGCGGGGAGTGGCAGCTGGAGGCTGGTGCCCTGGTCCTGTCTGACGGAGGTATCTGCTGCATCGATGAGTTCAACAGCATTCGGGAACAAGACAGAGGGAGCATCCACGAAGCAATGGAACAGCAGACAATCAGCGTTGCCAAGGCGGGTCTTGTGTGTAAACTGAACACGCGCTGCACCATACTGGCCGCAACAAATCCCAAGGGGCAGTACGATGCCAGTCAACCTCTCTCTGTCAACGTTGCGCTCGCGAGTCCTCTACTCAGTCGATTTGACCTTGTTCTCGTTTTGCGGGATACGCAGAACGAGGAATGGGACAGAGTCATTTCGTCCTACATTCTCTCTGGTAAGAATGCACTTGAGGGGCAAAGTCAGCCAAACCTTTGGAGCATGGATAAAATTCGCAGTTACCTGTGCTTCATACGGTCGCTTAGTCCAGTGCTGACCGATGGCGCTACAAGAGTTTTGGCCGCCTACTACAAAGCGCAGCGACAGACAGACGACAGAAATGTTGCACGCACCACAATGAGATTGCTTGAAAGCATCATACGGCTGTCCCAGGCTCATGCCAAGCTGATGTTTCACAACCGGGTGACAGTACAGGATGCGGTGGTGGCCGTGTCGTTGATGGAAGCGTCTTTGCAGAGCGCCGTGATGCTCGGAGGAGTGAATGCACTGCATACCTCATTCCCTGACAACCCGGAGGACGAATATGCGTTACAGGCACAGCTGATACTCACACGTTTGGGACTGACAGATCTTCTGGAAGGGGAACTGGTGTGCACGCAGGGATTGAAGCGAACTGGTAATGAACGTCATTCACCAGTGTTATTTTCTCAATCAGGTGTATCTGTCACGAGTTCAAATGACTTGGCAGGAAGTTCAATCAACAGAAAGAAAAGAGAACAAACTGCTGATGAAAATTTGAAGGCTTTGGAAAATGAGCATTCCCAGAAAAACACATCCTTTGACCTGTTCCGTGACTGTGACGATTCCAATGAGTTGAAAATTTCCTCTACAGATCCTCTCAGCGTTCGTGCAGCGGGCAGCAAATGGGGTCTTTGGTGCACTCAACAGGGTGACACTGTAAACACCAATGACCACAAGAAATCAAAGGACAATTCTCTCTCTGCTAAGAACAACAGTGGACCAGAGGATGAAACTAACAGTGTTGCAAGAAACATAAGCCATGATAAAAAATTCGAAATAAGTGACAATTTGGAAGGTGGCAGTCAATTTCAGAAACCTTTGAAGGCCACAGGTAAATGGTCATCACAGAGAAGTTCATTGGCAGAAAACGCTTCCAACAAGAGAATGAAAATGTCAAGTAGTGAGTCACATGGGACAGAGTTCAAAGTAGAAAACAGAGAAGCAAAGGACTTTGGATATAAATTTACACAGTTTAGGGAATTGGGCAAAGGTGTAAACGACTCCATTTATGGTGCCCCAGAGAAAATAGACAGTCCTGATCTACCAGTAAGTTCTAACAAGTCTGGAATTAAGGATTCCTGCAGCCCTGCATCAGACAAGAAAGAATCTAGTAGAACATCCATACTGCTGGGTAAAAGCCAAGACTCTACATCTCGTTTTCTCGAGAAGAAAATGAATGTAGATGAAAATTCGAACACGGAAGGTTTTCAAAAAGACACTTCCATAAAGCAACGTATGGCATCAAAACTAAACAAGTTTGCTTTCAGATCTTCAGATGCTGTAGAAAACAAATCTTTTTCTGTATCTTTAAGTGCATCAGAAAACTTGGATTCAGGCATTTCAAGCATAAATAATACGGTTACAAGACCAGAATTTGTGGACAAAGGTCTTCCATTTTGTAATAGTCTATCGAGTGTTTTTGCAAATGATTCTGAATTATGTGATGAAGATCTGGACTTGGGCAGTTGGACAAACATTACAAATAGACAGAAATAGTGTGGCTTGTTGCAAGATAGGAGCCATTTTTCTTGGCTTTTATTTTGAAGAAGCAAAAAATTTAATGAATTGTTTTAGCAGGTGAAATGCAAAGATTTTCACAATTTGGTGAAGAAACCTAAACTGCCAGTCTTGCTCCGGTTTTTGTGTACGATATGTTTTCATAAAGCAAATATGGTACTAAATATCATAGGTTTGAAAGTGACTTACTCTTGAAATATTCATGCTCTTTAAAAATACCGTTTTGGATGACGGCCTTTCATCAGGTAAACGTGCATAGCACCTATTCTAGATACATTTGTACATGTAAATTCTCATTGCCTGGTCAAGTATTAAAGGGTAGTGTTCAAGTGATTGCCACATGTGTGATTGTTGGTTGCATGGGTTGCAAGAATTATAGGCCTAATTTTATGTGTACAGCATAACAGTTTACCCATGTAAATAATTCATAATAAAATGCTGGAATCTTTACATAGCTTTAAAGGGCTCTGTTTCTATTTACTGAATGAATGAAGTTCTGCAGGTCTGCACATAGGGGTTATAGGGCTGCATGTGACAACTGACAAGAGAACCTTTGTGCTTCTTCAAGGACTTGTTGATAAGGGCATTTAAGAAAATTAATCCTTGTTTATTTATCCATATGTACCACTTTCCAATGTAGAATTTGCACTGAACTATGTGATCTGTAGCTGCGGCCCAGTAGTACAGGTTTCAGTTCAATGACACTGATAACAAAGATCATTAGCGTCGCCCTCATCCTTTATCCAGGCTTGTGACTGGCACTGCCAAAGTGCGAGCAGTGGCGGAGTTGGCTGCTGCCTAGGAACAGAGATTCTATTTATAGAAGAACGAAAACATGCAAAATTGTATATCTGGTTGAATCCTTAACAAAAGATGTCGCCCTAATCAATTCTTCACAACGGATATTAAATATGGTGTTTAATTCTCCGAAAGCAATTTTTTTACTCTGCAAGGATAATTATTAGTCTACTTTAATCATACATATGATAAATTTGCAGTACATTTGCTACGCGAACAAGACACCAAACTTCCCGGTCCGAAACTTTCCGCTGCTCTCAAACTAATTAGGACTTTCCGGCCCTTGTGATAATTGGTCCTTGTCTAGGTAATGCGCTGCGTTGATTTTGTTACGTTTTGCAAACATGTTATGAAAACAAAACATTTCTCAATTGTTTATGACTGTGCAGAAATTGCGATAAAGCGTTGCTAAAAGCGTAATAAATGCTATTAATTGATGTATACTGCGCTTTGGGCTTTCCTTATCCTGTAGATTCGAACTTTCTGCAAGTAAGAACCGGGTGTAGTGCGTAAATCGAAACGTTGAGGAAGCACTTGGGTCGAACTAAGTGCACAGAAACCCTAATGAGACTTGGCAAAAGGCTGCATGCTTGACAAAGTATAAGGAATTTCTGCTGTTTGTAAAGAGTGAGGCGATGCTGATCGAAGTCGGTGTTCTGATATCGGAGGAAAGTGAAGACCGGTGTCCTAGATACTTGTTGACGCTGGTTAAAGATCGAGGATGGTGGATGCCTGGTGGTGTTGTTAACAGCGGAGAATCGATTAAAATTGCTGCGGAAAGACACTGCAAAGAGGTAAGTGATTGTTGATGTTAAGTTATTGCAATTCGTTGCATTGGAAGATGGAGTAGATATAACAGTGTTTGGCTAGGTCGGCAGTTTTATGCAACTTGATTTTCGGACCAAGTGCTCGAGTACTAAAGTAGCATCTTTTGCACTTATACTTCTAGGCAAACTAAACATTTCCCACTTGCAATACTGTGTGCGACGTTTGTAAAATGCATACACTGACCATACACTTGAGGTTGCCCAAATTTTGTGTGTCACCTGACCTTGCCTGGCATGTATGTATGTTCATTATTTTTGCAAAAACAGATGAACTAGTTGACTACTGGAAAGCATATTGCTTAATATTGAAATCTTAGGTGAGCAATTATCAGATCATGTAGTATGGTGTTATGAAAGGCTTAGGTCGCCCAGGCAAGAGAACTTAAAAAGTGCGTAGACCTTTTAAATCTAAATTGGTGAAGCAGTAATAGATACTTACATTTATGACAAAATATTCCTTGGTAAGAACTTTAGTTTATCTTATTTTTGCTTTGTGTTTCACATTATAACACTTTCCACGTATTTAACTGAATTGGTGTTATTTTGTCTCTGAAATTAGGTGACTGAGAATGAAATCAGTCTGAAGAATATCTTAAGAACTCACTATGACAACGTTTTGGAGGATAAATCGTACAGTCATGTTCTATTCTCTGCGGAGTCTGTCAAAGCTGGTTTCGTTTCAGAGGTTAATTGTCAGACCTTCTTTCTACTGATATTCATTTCTTAATCTTTTATTTTCTGGTAATAGATTAGTAATTTTTGTCACTATCCAAAATGAATTTTATTAGCTTTATTATTAGTTTAATTTTAACTACTTATGTTTTAGTATTAGTTACTTTATTATATTTGATAATTGCAAATGTTATTCATTGATCATTTTGTTAATTTCATTATTATTTTCTTTATTTCATCATTATTTCAATATTCAATTTTATTCCTTTATGTGTATTTATTTTATTATTAGGGATCGTATCTGTATAAATGTTTCAAATGTTTTGTTAGACTTCCACAAGGAAATGGTTTACTCTGGACAGTTTGAAAGCTCTGTTGGTTGAAGAAGATGCCTTGTTGGGAACGGAAGTTATTAAATTCGTGGAAGAAACCAGTGCTAATGGTTTGAATTACTTTCTGTCTTTTAATTCTATGACTTTCTTCTTAATATATTGCTCTAGTCTTCAGACTCTAGTTATGTGACGTTTACACCATTAGGATTTGTGTTTATTTTAGTTTCAAAAGGGTTTTTTTAGGTAAAAATATCTTCAAAAACTGTTGAATTATTGAAACATTGGAATATCAAACTAGATGTCTTGTTGTTTTAAAAGAACCACATGGAAATCTGTTTTCTTATAACATGTGTACTACTGTTATTGACATGTCGTGATTGCCAACAGAAACTTAGCAGTAGCTCTCTGCCGGGAAATTATACAGCACTGCTAGTGTGTCTTTTAAGCTAGAAGTGATAATTAACTTGATGGCTTGTCAACACATAGTTCAGGGTTCACATTTCTGCCAGGACAGAAAGATGTAAGGTTGTTCAGAATTTTGTCAATGTAGAGATTTCGTTTCCATTTGCACCCTCCAACAAACTCATCTGTAAAATGAGTACGTTGACCCTGCATTGTTCATTGGAAGATCAGACAGCGAAGGAGAGGATTGGCCACCCGTCCCGTACCCTTGGCTATGGAAAATGAAGTCGCTAACACTTTATACCCATGGCTGCATCTGAAGGATAGTTTAAGGGCCTGATCTTCTCTTTTGTGCATATAATTAAGATGTGATGTAAAAGGGAGGGTGAACTGAGTGTATGCAATGGAAGGTTTTTATGTAAGGTTGTTGATAGGTATATGAGATCCAATTTAACCTGTTTAGAATTGTGTACCATATAATGTTTCAGATGTCTGAGATGCTGTGTGTTTTTTGCAGATGATGGCAACAAAGATGTATTGTCTGTTTTGAGTGAAAGCAATTTGGAATTAGTGGATATCACACAAGACTCTACACTGTTGTCACCTGCTGAACAACTTCTTAAAGCAGCAAAGTTCGACAAACAAGGTTATTACTGTTTGAGCTTTGCTCCTAGACTACCACTGATGTGTATTAACCATTTCTATCAAATCGTTGTTGGTTGAAGATTTGGATGAATTAGAAACCATCTCATAGGCAGTTTGCAAATTAAGCCATGGGATGCCCTTTGCTAAGCATTCAAAATGATGAAGTTTCTGTGCTTCAAAAAGTTTGATAAATTTCCAGACTCTTAAGTAGAACAGTATGATGACTGATCAAAATGTCTTTTATGGTTGATTAGTAGCTGTTTATTGACACTTTGTCGTAACAACGATGGTTAGCATCACCCTCCTCCTTTCTCCAGGCTTGGGACTGGCACTGTGAGAGTTTGGACAGTGGCAGAGTTAATGTATTTTTTGTGTGGTATGAGATGAATATGCACCTGTAAAATTGAAATGTATTTGTTGTGGGAGCAGATCATGCAGTACGTGGTCCCCATCCACCAGGATAGCAGTAGAGTCTGAAGGGGTGCGATATAAATGTTCAGTTACATTACGTGAAATGCAAAGTCCTACGATGCTCATGCCACATGTCCAGGGCATGGGATTCATCCACTGCTGGCTCAAGTGCGTACGAAAAGAAATTGAGTGCCTCCCTTAAGTGTCGCTGTGCAACACTTGACCTCATCTTACTTGAAATGCATTGATGAGCTTTTACTGGCAGATGATGCAAATTTTAAAACTAATTGAATTTGGTTTTGTTGTAGTTCAACAAATGTTATACAGTGAATTTGTTGAACACTGTCGACCGAGCGAAGTAATGACTTTGCCAGCGTTTTCTGGTCTGATGAAGAAAAAGGGTCTGGCTTCTGATCGTTGTCCTCACCTATTTAGGTATAACTATGTAAATAAGCTATATAAGTGTATATGTATCAACTTAAAAAAATTCTTTCATGACAATCAGGCAGTGCAAAAATAGTCAAGCTCGAATACAGAGACGAAAACAACTTATATATAAATGTAAACTTAACAATGGAAAAATTTAGCAGTTCAGCTAATTAAGTTTATCTGTTTGAACCAGCTAGTGATATGTGTGTGTGTCTGGCTAATTGTTTAGTGCCATTTATCCACCTCAAGCCGCCGTGTAGGGACCCTGGGCAAGTCCTTCACTCGCGATTGCTCATGCACTTTGGCGTGAAACTCCAATTCAGTGTCCACGCTGTAGTCGGGAGCACCTCTGAGTAGAAATCTTGAAGGGGCGCTGTAACAAGTGCTTATACATACATACATTTATGAACTTTGCAAAGTCTGACTCTGTTTCATTGTAGATGTACTCTTTATAAGAAATTTTACTTGTAGAGTCTGATTCTTTATTATACAAAAGGTAGAATTTCTTGTTTGAGTATAATTCATCTGTCAATGCAGATCTGTTCATATCGAGCTTTTATGTCAGCTTGTGAGGAGTATCTTTGAGAGGGTTTTAGAAGACTTATACTACTTAATTGTCAAGATATATTAATGCATACAGTCACATTAGGCTGCATAGGCTGTAATATCGGTTTGCTAAGCAACTATTTAAAACAGATTGGTTTTTCGAACATCTATTAAAGAAAGGCAAAGAAGCGTTAATAATCTGTTGTCAAAAGTTGTTAATTGGTGATGTGTTTCTGTAGGTCGTTTGATGCTCAGAAGTCGCATGCTCTGACTTTTAATGACTATCTGCTTGGTGTATCAGCCATGGAGCCTCACACACAGCACGGAGGAAATCCAGCGGAGATCAGATGCCGCTACATATTTAGATATTATGATATCAATTCAGATGGATTGTTACAACCAGAGGAATTCAGGTCTTCAGTGGTTTCTTTGACATTATATTCTTATTGTACTGTACACTTAAGAAGTTCCACATATATGCAAATAAATAAATATATTATTAATTTTGAGAAGGTTAATCCTTCCTCGTATTGCTTAGAGGTTTAATTCATTTTCACAGTGAAAAACTTCTTCCCTGTAATGTTTTAATGTTATTTTTACTTTTTTATGGTTCAGTGATTAAACTGGTTTTTGAAAATTAGTTACAGGCCTTCTACAGGGTGCGGCAAAATAAAGTAATCCCCCTGCAGTGTGTTGCAAATTCTGTAGCAACCGCTTAGAATTTTTATATAAAACTTGGTAATGATATTGTCTGTTCACATCTACATATAACTTCCAAATGTTATTTAACAATATTGAAATATGACAAAGTTATGTTATTTCAAACACGACACCCCCACAATTTTACATGGTTAAAAATAGTTACTTTGTAAAGAAACAAGAAAAATAAATGGTACAACTTGAAATATTTTTACAACAAAGCTTTACGAATTGCACTTTCAATTTTACATTAAGTGTTCAAAGTGTCCACCATTGGCCTGCACGCATGCCTTCAGCCGTTTGGTAAAGTTCTTGATGGCCTTGTTGATCGGCGCCTGTGACATATCGTCCCATATTGACTGCAAAGCGGCTTTCAACTCGGCGATTGTCTTTGGCTTCGGCTGGAGTTTGTGATACCTTTCCAGCATGGCTCCCCACACGTGATAGTCAAGGGGGTTGAGATCTGGGGAATTTGGTGGCCACTGGTCCTTCTCAATGATCTCAGGACAGTTTGCGTGCAGCCACTCCTGCGTGACACGTGCCGTGTGCGCTGGAGCGCCGTCCTGCTGGAAAATGAACCCGACTGGCATCAACTGGTTGCAGTCCTCAATGAGCTGCGGAAGCAGTCGACGAAGGTAATACTGAGCGTTAACTTTCGCTTTCTCGTCGATGAAGTGGAGCCGACCTTTACCCCCAAAGCAGACCCCAGCAGACACCGTAATGTGTTTTGCAAACTTTTCCCTCTGGACCAGCAAGCGACTTGGCCTGACATCGACCTTCTTTCCTCTTGACCACACGCGGTTGTTCTGGTTGCTGACAGGTGGGTTGAGGTAGAAGTTTTTCTCATCCGTGAAGAACACGCGTTTGGTATCACGAACTTTGAACCGACGTAGCAGGGCAGTGGTGCGTTCCAGTCTTTTCTGTCGCATAGCGTCTGTGATGATCTGCGCCGGTACACGACGAAAGGAAGTCAGATGCAGGTCTTTTCTTGCTATGCGCCTGACAGACCTTTCGCTGATGTTTAGCTCTGCAGCAATCTGGCGAGTGCTGTGATGCGTCTCTATCTCGCCTTCTTGTGAGCAAATCAGTTCTTCAACACGGTCAATGTTCGGCGCCGTGCGGACGGATTTTGGTCGACCACAGCCAGCCTTGCGTTCGGTCGCAGATCCAGTAGTATCAATGCGGCGACAAATTTTCTGAACGGTCCATTGTTTGTACGGGTACGAACGAATTATTGCTTTTGCTCCATATCCCTGTTCACGTAGCGTCTGCATTCGCATTTTGTCCTCATGTGACATTTTTACTGAGTTCAAAACACTCGTTTTTAACAACAATATTAGCTAAATATGAGTTCTTTATGTACAAGTTCCTCTGCCAGATGAATTTACGTCACTGTGATGACGTTGCTTTTAAGCTGGTGCCCTGTTTTTTGTTTTCATAATAAATGCTACAGTACAACCAATAACGCAACCGTAAAATTTGCACGTTATAAAGCGTGGGCTTGTCTCTGTTCAAATAGCATAACTTAGTCAATTGTTGTGATAATATAATGTAATTTGGCAATTGTACGTAGATATGAATGACCAATGGCCGTGTAAATTTTCTTATAAAAATCCAACTTCGTTCTTGAGATATCAACCAAACTCTGCAGGGGATTACTTTATTTTGCCGCACCCTGTTTAGTAGTTTAACATTGTGTCCTCCTCCTATACCTTCTCCTCCCTTCCTCTCCTCCTCCTCACCATGAGGATTACAGTCATGTGCTAAAATATTTCAAAGATATCCAATCTGTTGTGTTTAGACGTTATATAATTATTTATGAATAATGATTAATATGAATATTTTTAAAATACTGGGACAAATTGGATTGATTTTTTTTATTTTTAGGAGTATGGTTTTGGATATAAGAAGACTTAAGCAGCTGTCACTGGATGAAGAAGCTGTACAAGAAGATGCCGTTAGCAGTGCAAAGTAACCTCTTTAGTTCATTGGTATTTTTAGCAAAGTAGCTGAGTTTTTATATACAGTTACTATGAACAATGCTAAGTATTTGGAGAAGAAATTACCTTGAGTGGGCATTTATAAAGCACCTCTAGCAGTGGTGGCTATATAATGTTTCAGATGTCTGTTCAAAGGCTCTGCCAGTGTGAGCACCCCAAGGAAACAAAAAAGTTTCTTATAGGTTAGTGCAGAGAGTTCCTCTGCTTAGAGTGCTCTACTACAATGATGTTATTGTGTTGAAGTGCCCTTGAGACTTCTTTAGGTTGCAGTTCATCTCTGGGTTGTTTGTTTTAGGTTATTTGGAAACGAAGTGAAGGACAGTTTGCCACTGGCTGAGTTTCTCGCAGCCGTCGGCCAACTCAAGTTCCGTGGCACTTCTCTTCTGTTCCGACTGCCACAGTCATGTCTCTACAACCTGAAAAGAAAACTCCTGTTAGCAGATTTTAAAATGCTCTTATTTTGTAGAAATCTAATGCGTCAGTTTTACCCATGTGTTTCCTTGTAGATAAGTTTAGCGTGAATGAAATATTTTAGTATGAATGTGGCAGCATTCGAGCTATAGACGAATAGGAAGTTGTACAGGTACCCCACATAAAAAAATTACCAATTTTACGCATCTCAGAGGAATACAGTGTAGCATCCAGAAGGACAGTCTTTACGATGCATGCATGCAGTTGTTGCTGTCGATAGAAGAACCAGTACCGGCAACGCCTTTTTTTCTAAGTTTTTCAGGTCACATGGACTTTGTTCTTTTGTTATAGGCCTCAAGGAAGCGTTAACTAGAAGAAACAACTTGAGTCCCAGGCCATTTGACGTGAAAAAACAATTAAATCCACTGGATTTGAAAATTGACTTCTGTTGATGACCTCAAAATATTGCATTTACTTTGAAAATGCTGATGTAATGCTTACTTGACATCTGATGCATTGGCTATGGTCATTTTTGTCCTTCTGTTATGTTAGGCCAGACGAGAAGAGGCTGAGGCAGAAAAGAAAACGATTCAAAGCTGAAGGTCTCCATAGCGTATCCAACAACCACATCCTAGCGCTGTGCAAAAGCGGCAAGTGAACTGTTGAACTTGTGCTAAGTTTTATTAGCATGAATGAGTACCTACATTGTCCTTTAGAATTTTTAACCACAGTACCTTTTTATTGTTCAATATTTATATTGTAATAAATTTTTAGTAGCATATCTTTATTGATATTATTATTTTCGTAACTCCAGACAGAATTTATCTCATACCTTTTGAAAAAATTAAACTGAGAGTACAAAGAAACTGTTTTAAAGCAGGCAGTGTCCTTCAGAGAATTAAACCTGATTATTAAACCTGAATTTTTTAAACTTTACCTGAGGAAGATTATCCAAAGAGATTTCAAAACTGTTTCCTAAAGCTCTTAATGACTTCTGGTTAAATAGCTTGCTATTATTTAAATTGTTGATTTATGTCTTCTGTAATTTGTGTTCTTGTGAATTGTTAATTGCCATAACATGTACAGCGCAGTGCGTTCGACAGGCGCTTAAAGAATAAATATTATTATTATTCTGAATTTTTATTTTTAGCATTGGTTTTGTTATTCCTGATTCTTGTTGTAGCTGATTCAACGGATGGTAATGGAAATGGTGTGGACTTAACGCCACCTTGCTACGAACTGGCGACCCATACGGTTAAAATTCGGAGAACTGGGACGCTGACAGATGTCATGGCTATTTGGGATCTTTCTGGTAAGCAGCTCCTGTTTGTTGATTAATTTGCTTAATGGTCAAGCAGCATTCCTCCTTAATTGTTTTTTTCTAATTAAATAATAAAAAAATCTTTATTTGGTTATCCATAAGTTGGACAGTGGACTTCTTAAATGGATTCTGATTTATTTACTCCAGTTTAGCCGTTCTCCGTCATCTGCATGCTGCTTGAAGACTTTTTTATTCCATCTGGGCTTTCAGGTTGAGAGAGCTTCTGAATAGCTTATAGTGTAACTGTAAGAGGCACTTTGCAAATATCAAATGCAATATGATACAATACAATAGACAGTAACTGTCCTCTGAGAGGCTTTGAACCCTGTTATTTTACTTTTTAGATGAACTTTTAATTTAGCAGCTTGTTGAAGTTTTATTATAATAAGTTAATTTAACTTGATGATTAATGAAAAGGTACGTCGGCCATCTGCAAGAGTGCGTGCGCTTACGTGGAAGACGACAGATGTAGAATGGATCGCACTTTATCAGTTGATGCATTTAACCAGGTCGGTTTTTTATTATTCTTCCTTTATTGAATCCTTGAAAATTTTGACAAAAGAAAATACAGATTGACATAAAATATTAACAGGATATTCGGAAACAACCGGTAGACCCAAAAGGAACCAGAGTCCCGCTTAAATAGGGCCACCAATTTAGAGGCAGTACAGATGGCGACAAAGAACAGTTTGTCTTGCTGAGTAAACATGTAGCTAACACTTTGAAAATAATTGGTTCATATACAGTTAATAGCTGCATGAAAAAAAGTTATTAAAACATTAAGTGAAAAGGGCTTTGTTAATGTGACTGTAATTAGTTATTACATCTTTGGGAGATTTTTTCGTGATTGACAGTTACAGCCTGTGGTGGTCCTTGTGTGCTTAAGCACATGTAATGTGACAAGTATCAGCTGGTTGTTACTAAAAACTACTGGGAACATGTCTGGGTTTTTACTCGATTTATCTGGAGCCTTCTCTCAGCATTAGCAGAAGTAGTACGCTGCGAGTATTTAGACATGTTGGCGTGTTTAGAAATGGAAGTGTTCTTGTACTTTATATATAATCATTTGAGGACTTCTGTATTTTCAAGATCGTGTATTGGCTAAGTTGAAGAACAGAACGATGCAACCAGTTATGGAAATTGTGATAATGTGTTACTTGGTAATTTTTAATCTGCCTGCCTGGTTTTGATTCCAGAATTCACATCCGAACGAAATGTTGACAGGTCTGAGGTACTTTGAACGAACAATTAAAGGATCGAGCGACAAAAATTCAAAGGTGGCATTTGTTATATATTCTGTTTTGCAAAGCATCAAAGATAGCATTTGCTGTTTCCTTTTACTCATTTAATTTCTTAGCATTTGATATCTGTTATCGCGAATGCTGTGTAGTTGTGATTAAACCTTCTGTTTTTATTGATAAAGTCTCTTAACTGTTCTCTACTATCTTTCAAAGTATCAAGTTAGAAAATTTGCGGCTGTAATACTTTGTAAGAGCATCTTAAATGCGTAATAATGCAGGACGTAATCTTCTTTTATTTGAGTTGTATTTTGATTAGTCTTACGTATGTATGTATGTATGTATTGAGCACTTGTTATAGCGCCCTTCAAGATTTCTACTCAGAGGCGCTCCCGACTACAGCGCGGACACTGAATCGGAGTTTCACACCGAAGCACATGAGCAATTGAGAGTGAAAGACTTGCCCAGGGTCCCTACGCGGCGGCTTGAGGTGGATTCGAACCCGCAACCCTCCAGCTGCAAGGCACCGAACATACCCCTACACCACCGCGCCCCGCCTACGTGCACTGTATCAGGAGCAGAGTTTACAGCAATTGAATTCGGCAGTCTTGATCATTCTGCGTTATTTAACTTCGTGATCATAATCGTAAACTTCAAATTTCTAAAGCGCTACTCTGGAGCTAAGCACAAAGCACCAGCTAATTCACAAGCGCGCTGTGTCGTATCGGAGGGCTTATCCAGAGATCGATGTCCAGTGGAGGTCGGAGTCCAGTTGCTAAAGAGACCAGAGAGAGGAGGTAGAGGAGCTGCTAAGGTCTGTTTAATTGATAACAAGAAGGCTTGGAAGGTGGAGGGATATCTTGCAGGGAGCACCTTCAAAGGGTACTTAAAAGGTGCTAAATAAGTGTTATAGGTACCTTACTATTTATTGGTAGATGCTGATCAGGGATGTGTGAATTTGGTGCTTAACTTTTATATTTGATTCGTTTTAGGAGGCGTTTGACTGGGGCAAGGTCGACAAGTCAGCCCTTGCACGCTGTCTGCTCTCGCTCTGTCATCAGGTGGAAGTTATCCTCAAGGCAGAGCCACGCTTGCTGCGACTTACATCTCCAACCTACATACTAGGTTTCATCAGAAAATTAACCTTTGCAGTGTTTTCCCACTCTGTTATATTTTAAAAACAACTTGAGAACAGTCTACACGAAATTTGAAATCATAATTGTAATATCAAGATTTGTTGGGTGTGAGGTGTAGAGACTTAATGGAAATTATTGTGGTCAGCAAAAAAGAATAGACTGGACTAACTGCAAAGCCTTGATGACATTTGCAAATACATCTAATTGCCTAGAGGATTTGCAATTACAGACAGAACTGACTACACTCTTAGTGTTAAGGTTCTGTCACATGTTTTACATTTTATCATTGCTTTTATTACACTTTCGTCATTAAAGTGTTAAAAGAGTGATGTGTAGTAAATTCTAATTTGCAATAAATGCATAGTTTTGTGCCAGATATGCAGCCAGCCCATTAATTTTTCTGCTGTAGTGGACTTGCATTGAACCATTGGTGGCAACATGTGGCAGGCTGTGGAACCAATCAATCAATCAATCAATTTCGTTTATTCACAACACCAAGCTGACAGGTCGCAACTTGTAACAGATAACAGATAGGAACAATTGTCTAAGCTCTGACAGTTAGTTATTAAATGGGTTGACCAGTGACCATTGTTGTCAGGAATGTGCAGCATTGAGCTGATTTACTTCAGCGTTCTTGACAGTTGTACTTTACTAACTTGTCTTGAACTAGAGAGATCTTTTCCTGGTGCATTTTTTGTGAATGCTGTATAATTTGTTTGTTAGGTGATCTTCATGGGAATTTTCATGATCTTGTAAGTTTTGAGAAAGCGCTTTGGCGAATGGGACCACTGCTGATGCCAGCAAATTTCCTTTTCCTGGGCGACTATGTGGATCGTGGCCAGTACGGAGTAGAGGTATGATCTGGGTGGGGTTGAATGACTAGACTTTTATAAATGCTTCATGTTTTGCTACTAATCTAATCTAATCTAATCTACTGTCTTCTATAACAGCATTGTCCTAATGTTTACAGTATTAATTGATGATCGCTTCAAATGAAGCCATTATCAAATCATAATCGGTTTGAGAAGCCTAGTTTAATTCTGGTAAGTCAGAAAAACCAGAAGTCAAGCTGGAGTGGCTAAACAATGATGTTTGCATCTTTGGGAAGCATAAACCAGTACTACTGTTCAGGCCTTTCTTTATGCTAAAGTCTTAACTGTACGTGAGTTCTTGTTTTAACATGATGTAGCATTGATGTACTGTCATAAAAATTTGTATCTAGTGCCTGTAAGAGCCTTTGACAAGTACTTTGTGCAGAAACTATGTAATGTTTGAGTTCAGGAAGAATGCACAATTAGTTCCTATAGATACTGTAAGTGATGTTTGCATATCTAAATAGACTTTCGTAGACTAAACAGTGATAACCTCCTATCCAGTTGGTAGTTTTATTCATCTTGGGAAATGGAAATTCTTGTTTTCTTCCATTCAATTGTCTTTCTATTAAATTATTTTTGGATGTTTTATTTGTATGTTTCCAATCTGATGTCTTTGTTTTACTATTTTACTCTCCGCAGACAGTTGCCTATTTGTTTGCACACAAGCTGTTGGCACCGTCTAAGTTCTACCTCTTGAGAGGCAACCATGAAGTTCGATCAATCCAGAAGATGTTCAACTTCCAGACGTAAGAATTTCTTAATTATTTATCAAAGGTCTTAAGTAATTGTGTAACTGCACTCTGAATTTAAAATGAGGTCTTGGCACTTCATTTCTATATATCTTCAGCATTTTTACTACAGTAATCTTACAGCACTCCTGAGTAGTTGGCTGTGCAAAAGCTGCTATATAAATTGACGAATACAATGTATGTATCAATGTAGTTAATACAGCGCATTTTAAGTAGCTCACAAAACCGCTGCAAAAGCTCACAATAGCACTGCGATTTCTGTGTATGGGGTTGTCCATAAAGGACGTCTGCAGAAATGACCTTTATGGATGCTCCCTATGATACAAGTGTAAGTCGGAATTTCTTACTGGGCTTCCTGTAGTCGCTTCTGTGCCTCTTCTTCAGGACGGAAAATGTGTTTGGAGGAAAGAAGCATTTTATGACGGTGGCAGCTTTCAGATGTTGAAGATTTTTCCTATAAGGGTTCTAAAAATCTAGTTTTTGTTCCAGGCTGTCTTACTGTTGTGTAGCATTACTTCATTTATTCTTTAGAAACTGTTGAATAAACTACTTCTCTGTTTGTCTATTCGAAATCACCTGTTTAAACCCATCAATTGTTCTAAAAAAAGTAAAATAAGAAAAAACTGATATGTAGCAATTTTTAGGAACATCTCATAAGTATCAAGCATCTATCATATTTGTTCTTTCAGAGAGTGCCACGACAAATTTGGAGAAGTTCTGGGAGAACAGATCTGGGAAGCCGTGAACCAGTGTTTTGACTGCATGCCGATAGCAGCAACAGTTGACGATAAGGTTCGAACACTCGGAAGATCTTTTCAAAACACAAAATTCATGAAAATCAAAGTAGTGTAATTTCTTCAGGCCCCTGTGAACCAATAGACATCTAAAGGCAACACTCAAAAACACCAAAAACAGTTCCATGGTTCTGGTTTTTGGAACAAGCTGTAGAAGTTAATGCAGAGTGAAATACATGTAAGGGTGCATATGACAGCATTTTCATATATGCATAATGGCTTCTCTGACAAGCACAAAGTATGATTTACTGCTCACAGTCTGAGAACATCAAGCCACATTTCTGGAGTACTGAAAGAGTCACTGGTCACTCTTTCAGCTTACTGTGCATTGTTTTGTTAACTGATGTAATATATTTGTCTGCAAAGACATTTAACATCATACAGGCTAGCAAAGAGTAGATATCTTGAAGGGTTCCATATAAATATTCAATTACATTACATTAAATTACTTGCCACAAGGTCCAAGTAATTGTAATTAGGGTGGTATTTAATAAGTAAGTAAGTAAGTATTTCTTTATTAACCAATTGCTGATCACACTTTGGTGTGCAGACATCTGATAACACAGTTAAAAAGTATATAACATCCACATTGAGTATGGTGCTTTTAAGGGCTTCTTAAAAGAGCCGATGTGTATTTGTAACGTATTCATATATGCATAATGGTATTTATGTAGCACAATTTCTAGAGCATCTTTCTGAGTTACCTTTTAATAGTCTATTCTATAGATGTGATCTTGGTGTCTCCATGAAAGGTAAATATACCTTGGTTATCTTATAGCTTGTGTACACATTAATTATTCTGTGCTAATAGTTCGGTGATTGCTTCCAGGTATTCTGCGTTCACGGAGGCATTCCATCTCCAGATTACGGTGGCGGATACATTGGTTGCATAAATGACATTCCAGTGCCACTGAGGGATCCAGAGAAAGAGAGCTACTTGGCATGGGATGTCATGTGGAGCGACCCGCTGAGGTTAAATTTCACACTGATTTTACGCATAGTTATGTGTCTACCAAACATTTTAGATTGTTCTCAGGCATCTGTCAGTAGCTGAACCTGTTGTAATTGCATCACTTCTTAGGACCTGTAGAGTGTGAAGTGTTGATATTATGTGTTAGACACTAAATATAGCGTCATTTACGTACTTCACAAAAGTGCTGCAACCTGACTGATCTAAACAAGACAGTTTGAAAATTTGTGCTGCATGGAGTCATCAGCTCGTGCATACCACAATGGGAAGCTGTTCAAGGAGAGCGGTCAGTTTTATGGGAATTTTCACTGCTTTTACACAGAGAATCATAGTCGACTTATATGTCTACCAAACAAATTGTTCTCAGACATCGAGTCAGTAGCTGAACTTAACGTAATTGCATCTCTTCATTTATTTCAATTTTATTTTGTTGCAATTTCTTTGCATTTCAGCTCTGAGAATCAGACGGAAGAGATGAAGAAAGATCTCGAGAGCAACGGAGGATTCATTTTCAACAGTCGTAGAGGAACAGCCAACTTCTTCACCTGTGACGCTCTGAATGAATTCCTCAAACGAAATAAACTCAGCCACGTTGTTCGAGCACATGAGGTTCAGCACGTCGGCTTTAAGGTAGCTGTCGAGGTTGAAACATCTTAGAAAACTGTAAAACTTTTATCTTTCTGTAATTGCTGAGTACCATTGAAACTTGGAGGTTCAAAGGATTATCGTTGTCATTGTTGTTGTTGTTTTGGATTTGTTAAGCACCACTAACTAATGACCAAGCATCAGTTGATTTTACTGAGCAATTGTGAGTGAGTCTTTAAACAGTGGGAGGCTTGAACCTGTACTCTTTGCAAATAGTCTATCCCCTTACACTGAGGGCACACAAATGAATATTACTGAAAGTTGATAACCAAATGAAAAAGACTTGTTTGGTTAGAATGTTGTATTTGTATTTGACTGTTTACCTAATATGTATGTGCACCAAAGTGCATATTTATCAGCTGGTTAAATAAAGAATATACTTACTTACTTACTTAAATGGCAAGCAGTCTACGTAATCAGCTGCTATGTTCTGCAAAGGAGGTGTTATGTTGCTTAAGGAGGTCATCCCCAGGCTGAAGATCATTCACCTCAGCCTGACACTTCAAAGGAGCTACCAATCCTCGAAAGGCTTTTTTGATGGTGTTTTAAGTACTTGTCTGTTTAAATTGTTTGCCTGTATTTATATGCTGATTGCCCTGCCTTACAGATTGTCGCCAACTTTGTTGTCTTTTTCTAGCTTCAGTGTTAGCTCAAATGCTTTGAAAGTTTTGTTTTGGTTTTTATAGGTACAACAAGGAGGTCATCTCCTGACAGTATTTTCCTCATCCCACTACTGCGGCGCTTCGAATGATGCCGCCTGTGTCCTGGCCGACAACTTCAAACTACGTATGATTCGCCTTGATACATCTTAAGTCAACGAGGGAAGAAGAATTTCTACGTGGAAAACTGTTGCCGTCTTCACACATATATGTGTGTTTTGGAATTTTTTAAGTTGTGCGTGATCGTGTTGTTAGGAAACTTCTTTTGCTGCCTATCGAAGCAGGTGGCAAATAATTTTGAAGCAAGAATGTACTTCAGTTTAACGGAAATGTCTGACGTCAAAGACTTGTGTTAAGTGCGGTTTGAAGCAGCTGAATTTTATTCTTAGTGGACTTTTAGAGTTTTTACTGGGTACTGTTACCATAGCTCTTTTTGATTTAGAAACAGTTGAGTAGTCTTCTTCTCTATGAGGTAGACTTTTAGAGTTTTTACTGTGTACTGTTTCCATTGTTCTTTATGATTTAGAAACAGTTGAGTAGTCTTCTCTATGAGGTCATAGTACTATAGTTCTTGCCATTTTAAGAACCGTGTATATTTGTTGCGCAATTCCTCAGCCAACGGTGCCAACAGTTGCTCATTGTGCTTACACAGTCACCATCTCAGGGAAAAGTTTGAACGAGACGCCTATTTACTGCACTAATAAGTGCTCAGGTGCCATACCAAGCAGCCATTTATGTCACAATTATAATGTGCACTTCTGTGACCAACAGTAGCCGTAAGAAATGCAGTCCAACTAACATACCACACACTCAACCACACACACAACCGCACACACTCAACCACACACACACATTCACAGCCACACGCAATTACACACACACACATGCACACACATAACCCCACACACACTCGTAACGACATGCACACTTAACCACACACAACCACTAGCACACAATAACACACACACACGTTTAAATGTTTGAGGTTTATTTAAACTCTGGATGCAGTCATACATGTGAGAGGACAATAATTAGTCAATGAACAGACAGAGAGAGATACTGAGAGAGACAGAGAGAAAGAGAAACCAAGGGAGAGAGACAGAAAGAGGGGGAGGGGATGCAGAAAGAAAGCATGTGAACAAAGGGATATGGGTGGGAAAAGAGTACTCAAGAGCACCACCATTAATTTATATATTGGCTGTTTGTCTCGACTTTGGTATTTCCTGTGCCAAGAAGTCTTGAGTGTTTGCTTGGGTTACTGTTAAATACACTGAAACCTCCTCACAATGCTGCATTGTAGAACCTCATCACGAACCTAATTATAGTTTATAGTATGAGGTTGTTTTCTTTAGCCTAAGTGTTATGTGGATTTTTTTATCTGAATCAAAGCTATGATTTGCATTTTAATTAATTCTTTTATATTGAGGTTCTGTGTAACTTGATAATTGGCATTAGTCTAATTATATGCCTGAATAATAATTAAGTGACCAATGCTTTATGCCTTGGGTGTTAAGATAATGGCATTACAAACTCCTTAGGTTAGACTAGCGTGTGGGGTGATGGTATATAATTGTCGATTTATTAATTCCAAATGTCTGTCCTAATGTCTTTCTGTTAGTTATATCTTTCTTTTATTAGAATTTATATAACAGACTGTATTGGCACAGAAGAACAGCAGTGGTGTTTTTAAGAGACGTTGCATTTGGTAACTTTTGGCAGAATATTTACCAGTACTATGTGGATATGACTGTACAGTCTGTTGTTTAGGGTGTAGTTGTGTGACTGTTAGTTTCCTATTGTGTTTGAAGCAGGGCCAGTCTTATCTTTTTTGTGACTTGTGATATAAAATTAATTGGTACCTGACTTCAATCTGTGGACTTGTGAACTTTGTAACGGAGCATCAGAAATATATTTTTTCATTTGTATTGTATTGTAATGCATTGCGCCCATGTTCCAATATTACGAACTCTCCCAACATTGCACCTCTTGCAATATCTGCACAACTGAAAACATTCTTCTTCCACAAATCCTATCCTGATACCGCTTCTTCAACCTACATCTTTCGTCGCTACAACACTGAACACCATCCACTGTAGCCGTCCGATTGCCTGCCTGACCAGTGGAGGCGCCAGGATTTCAGGTTTGGGGGGGCTAAAGCTCCAAGCCCTTCATTTTTGTCCCCTCCTCCCTGTGATTTGCATCGATTTCCCACTTTTGGGGGGGGGGCTGAGCCGCAGTTAGGGGCTAAGCCCCCCTATCCCCCTCTGGCGCCGCCACTGTGCCTGACCCATGAGTCTTGGTCCGGAACCGAATTTGACTACATGCCCTTCGAATTTGTTTTGACTGAGCTTTTATGAATTATCCCACAGCAACGTCATGTGTAGAATATGTGACGTCATATGACAATATTCCATATGTCAGGACATAATAATTATGGAGCCGTATGTAGTATATTATATGAAACCATATGGGAATATTGTTCTTTAGGCTTCATAATCTCCTACATATCCCATAATAATATGCTATCCTGATTCTACTCCAGTGCCAACTGCCAACCCATGACCACTATCATCAACGATTTTTAACGTAGCACAATGCCGCCTCCTTGAAGTAGCACCGAAGCTAACCAAACAACCTGACATTAGCAACTCCGTTGATTTGATATAGCGCCGTAGCTCGTCTCCTTGACGGTTTTGTGTTGTGCTGAGAGATTTCGGAGATGTGCATTGCATTAGCGTACAGTTGGCTACATTTAGGTAGACTGGTAGAGCATAGGCTGCGTCCCATACTCCTCTGTGGTAGAGAGCGTGCGGATCGCTTCCCGAAGGTGGCTTAATTAGAGAGTTAAATCTCGGGCTAGCGCGATCCATACAATGGCGTGCACGGCAGTTCATATTTTAACTGTATAACTACTGGGACAAATGTCCAGTAGTTTTAGGATTTGTCCCAGTAGTTTTGGTGATTTTTTATTCCAGGTAATATTTTACTTTCCATATTAGTTTACAATATTAAATCATTAACCTTCTAATTCTCTTCATTCATTTGGTTACCTGATATCATAAGTGATTAGTATAAATTAAAATAAATTATTTTTTAATTTATTAACTTGACCATTGTCTTAAGACAAAGAGAAAACGTAGACATGGTTTCGATTGTCTTCAGACAAAGAGAGAACGTAGATATGGTTACGATTGTCTTCAGACGAAGAGAAAACGTAGACATGGTTACCATTGTCTTCAGACAAAGAGTAATCGTAGATATGGTTACGATTGTCTTCAGACAAAGAGAAATCGTAGATATGGTTTCGATTGTCTTCAGACAAAGAGTAAACGTAGATATGGTTACGATTGTCTTCAGACAAAGAGTAAACGTAGATATGGTTACGATTGTCTTAAGACAAAGAGAAAACGTAGACATGGTTTCGATTGTCTTCAGACAAAGAGAGAACGTAGATATGGTTACGATTGTCTTAGACAATCGTAACCATATCTACGTTCAATTTGTCTTCAGACGAAGAGAAAACGTAGACATGGTTACGATTGTCTTCAGACAAAGAGAAATCGTAGATATGGTTACGATTGTCTTCAGACAAAGAGAAATCGTATATATGGTTTCGATTGTCTTCAGACAAAGAGTAAACGTAGATATGGTTACGATTGTCTTCAGACGAAGAGAAAACGTAGACATATGGTTACGATTGTCTTCAGACAAAGAGAAATCGTAGATATGGTTTCGATTGTCTTCAGACAAAGAGTAAACGTAGATATGGTTACGATTGTCTTCAGACAAAGAGAAATCGTAGATATGGTTACGATTGTCTTCAGATAAAGAGAAATCGTATATATGGTTTCGATTGTCTTCAGACAAAGAGTAAACGTAGATATGGTTACGATTGTCTTCAGACAAAGAGTAAACGTAGATATGGTTACGATTGTCTTCAGACAAAGAGAAATCGTAGATATGGTTACGATTGTCTTCAGATAAAGAGAAATCGTATATATGGTTTCGATTGTCTTCAGACAAAGAGTAAACGTAGATATGGTTACGATTGTCTTCTTATACGTGAATTTACATGTAGGCATGGTTACGATTGTCTTCAGACAAAGAGAAAACGTAGGCATGGTTTCGATTGTCTTCAGACAAAGAGTAAACGTAGATATGGTTACGATTGTCTTCAGACTATGAGAAAACGTATACATGGTTACGATTGTCTTCAGACTAAGAGAAACCGTAGATATGGTTACGATTGTCTTCAGAACAAGAGAGAACGTAGACATGGTTAAGATTGTCTTCTAACTATAGTTGATCTAATTATGTTTCAAACTTCAAACTTCTAAGAATGATTAAAATAGAGATAGGTTATGTATAATAATAACCTCTAATGCCGCCTTAACGCTTATGTA